>CM067540.1:120006-125006 GCA_034509755.1 Anisodus tanguticus | reverse complement strand
GGTTTAGGGTTTAGGGTTTAGGGTTTAGGGTTTAGGGTTTAGGGTTTAGGGTTTAGGGTTTAGGGTTTAGGGTTTAGGGTTTAGGGTTTAGGGTTTAGGGTTTAGGGTTTAGGGTTTAGGGTTTAGGGTTTAGGGTTTAGGGTTTAGGGTTTAGGGTTTAGGGTTTAGGGTTTAGGGTTTAGGGTTTAGGGTTTAGGGTTTAGGGTTTAGGGTTTAGGGTTTAGGGTTTAGGGTTTAGGGTTTAGGGTTTAGGGTTTAGGGTTTAGGGTTTAGGGTTTAGGGTTTAGGGTTTAGGGTTTAGGGTTTAGGGTTTAGGGTTTAGGGTTTAGGGTTTAGGGTTTAGGGTTTAGGGTTTAGGGTTTAGGGTTTAGGGTTTAGGGTTTAGGGTTTAGGGTTTAGGGTTTAGGGTTTAGGGTTTAGGGTTTAGGGTTTAGGGTTTAGGGTTTAGGGTTTAGGGTTTAGGGTTTAGGGTTTAGGGTTTAGGGTTTAGGGTTTAGGGTTTAGGGTTTAGGGTTTAGGGTTTAGGGTTTAGGGTTTAGGGTTTAGGGTTTAGGGTTTAGGGTTTAGGGTTTAGGGTTTAGGGTTTAGGGTTTAGGGTTTAGGGTTTAGGGTTTAGGGTTTAGGGTTTAGGGTTTAGGGTTTAGGGTTTAGGGTTTAGGGTTTAGGGTTTAGGGTTTAGGGTTTAGGGTTTAGGGTTTAGGGTTTAGGGTTTAGGGTTTAGGGTTTAGGGTTTAGGGTTTAGGGTTTAGGGTTTAGGGTTTAGGGTTTAGGGTTTAGGGTTTAGGGTTTAGGGTTTAGGGTTTAGGGTTTAGGGTTTAGGGTTTAGGGTTTAGGGTTTAGGGTTTAGGGTTTAGGGTTTAGGGTTTAGGGTTTAGGGTTTAGGGTTTAGGGTTTAGGGTTTAGGGTTTAGGGTTTAGGGTTTAGGGTTTAGGGTTTAGGGTTTAGGGTTTAGGGTTTAGGGTTTAGGGTTTAGGGTTTAGGGTTTAGGGTTTAGGGTTTAGGGTTTAGGGTTTAGGGTTTAGGGTTTAGGGTTTAGGGTTTAGGGTTTAGGGTTTAGGGTTTAGGGTTTAGGGTTTAGGGTTTAGGGTTTAGGGTTTAGGGTTTAGGGTTTAGGGTTTAGGGTTTAGGGTTTAGGGTTTAGGGTTTAGGGTTTAGGGTTTAGGGTTTAGGGTTTAGGGTTTAGGGTTTAGGGTTTAGGGTTTAGGGTTTAGGGTTTAGGGTTTAGGGTTTAGGGTTTAGGGTTTAGGGTTTAGGGTTTAGGGTTTAGGGTTTAGGGTTTAGGGTTTAGGGTTTAGGGTTTAGGGTTTAGGGTTTAGGGTTTAGGGTTTAGGGTTTAGGGTTTAGGGTTTAGGGTTTAGGGTTTAGGGTTTAGGGTTTAGGGTTTAGGGTTTAGGGTTTAGGGTTTAGGGTTTAGGGTTTAGGGTTTAGGGTTTAGGGTTTAGGGTTTAGGGTTTAGGGTTTAGGGTTTTAGGGTTTAGGGTTTAGGGTTTAGGGTTTAGGGTTTAGGGTTTAGGGTTTAGGGTTTAGGGTTTAGGGTTTAGGGTTTAGGGTTTAGGGTTTAGGGTTTAGGGTTTAGGGTTTAGGGTTTAGGGTTTAGGGTTTAGGGTTTAGGGTTTAGGGTTTAGGGTTTAGGGTTTAGGGTTTAGGGTTTAGGGTTTAGGGTTTAGGGTTTAGGGTTTAGGGTTTAGGGTTTAGGGTTTAGGGTTTAGGGTTTAGGGTTTAGGGTTTAGGGTTTAGGGTTTAGGGTTTAGGGTTTAGGGTTTAGGGTTTAGGGTTTAGGGTTTAGGGTTTAGGGTTTAGGGTTTAGGGTTTAGGGTTTAGGGTTTAGGGTTTAGGGTTTAGGGTTTAGGGTTTAGGGTTTAGGGTTTAGGGTTTAGGGTTTAGGGTTTAGGGTTTAGGGTTTAGGGTTTAGGGTTTAGGGTTTAGGGTTTAGGGTTTTAGGGTTTAGGGTTTAGGGTTTAGGGTTTAGGGTTTAGGGTTTAGGGTTTAGGGTTTAGGGTTTAGGGTTTAGGGTTTAGGGTTTAGGGTTTAGGGTTTAGGGTTTAGGGTTTAGGGTTTAGGGTTTAGGGTTTAGGGTTTAGGGTTTAGGGTTTAGGGTTTAGGGTTTAGGGTTTAGGGTTTAGGGTTTAGGGTTTAGGGTTTAGGGTTTAGGGTTTAGGGTTTAGGGTTTAGGGTTTAGGGTTTAGGGTTTAGGGTTTAGGGTTTAGGGTTTAGGGTTTAGGGTTTAGGGTTTAGGGTTTAGGGTTTAGGGTTTAGGGTTTAGGGTTTAGGGTTTAGGGTTTAGGGTTTAGGGTTTAGGGTTTAGGGTTTAGGGTTTAGGGTTTAGGGTTTAGGGTTTAGGGTTTAGGGTTTAGGGTTTAGGGTTTAGGGTTTAGGGTTTTTAGGGTTTAGGGTTTAGGGTTTAGGGTTTAGGGTTTAGGGTTTAGGGTTTAGGGTTTAGGGTTTAGGGTTTAGGGTTTAGGGTTTAGGGTTTAGGGTTTAGGGTTTAGGGTTTAGGGTTTAGGGTTTAGGGTTTAGGGTTTAGGGTTTAGGGTTTAGGGTTTAGGGTTTAGGGTTTAGGGTTTAGGGTTTAGGGTTTAGGGTTTAGGGTTTAGGGTTTAGGGTTTAGGGTTTAGGGTTTAGGGTTTAGGGTTTAGGGTTTAGGGTTTAGGGTTTAGGGTTTAGGGTTTAGGGTTTAGGGTTTAGGGTTTAGGGTTTAGGGTTTAGGGTTTAGGGTTTAGGGTTTAGGGTTTAGGGTTTAGGGTTTAGGGTTTAGGGTTTAGGGTTTAGGGTTTAGGGTTTAGGGTTTAGGGTTTAGGGTTTAGGGTTTAGGGTTTAGGGTTTAGGGTTTAGGGTTTAGGGTTTAGGGTTTAGGGTTTAGGGTTTAGGGTTTAGGGTTTAGGGTTTAGGGTTTAGGGTTTAGGGTTTAGGGTTTAGGGTTTAGGGTTTAGGGTTTAGGGTTTAGGGTTTAGGGTTTAGGGTTTAGGGTTTAGGGTTTAGGGTTTAGGGTTTAGGGTTTAGGGTTTAGGGTTTAGGGTTTAGGGTTTAGGGTTTAGGGTTTAGGGTTTAGGGTTTAGGGTTTAGGGTTTAGGGTTTAGGGTTTAGGGTTTAGGGTTTAGGGTTTAGGGTTTAGGGTTTAGGGTTTAGGGTTTAGGGTTTAGGGTTTAGGGTTTAGGGTTTAGGGTTTAGGGTTTAGGGTTTAGGGTTTAGGGTTTAGGGTTTAGGGTTTAGGGTTTAGGGTTTAGGGTTTAGGGTTTAGGGTTTAGGGTTTAGGGTTTAGGGTTTAGGGTTTAGGGTTTAGGGGGTTTAGGGTTTAGGGTTTAGGGTTTAGGGTTTAGGGTTTAGGGTTTAGGGTTTAGGGTTTAGGGTTTAGGGTTTAGGGTTTAGGGTTTAGGGTTTAGGGTTTAGGGTTTAGGGTTTAGGGTTTAGGGTTTAGGGTTTAGGGTTTAGGGTTTAGGGTTTAGGGTTTAGGGTTTAGGGTTTAGGGTTTAGGGTTTAGGGTTTAGGGTTTAGGGTTTAGGGTTTAGGGTTTAGGGTTTAGGGTTTAGGGTTTAGGGTTTAGGGTTTAGGGTTTAGGGTTTAGGGTTTAGGGTTTAGGGTTTAGGGTTTTAGGGTTTAGGGTTTAGGGTTTAGGGTTTAGGGTTTAGGGTTTAGGGTTTAGGGTTTAGGGTTTAGGGTTTAGGGTTTAGGGTTTAGGGTTTAGGGTTTAGGGTTTAGGGTTTAGGGTTTAGGGTTTAGGGTTTAGGGTTTAGGGTTTAGGGTTTAGGGTTTAGGGTTTAGGGTTTAGGGTTTAGGGTTTAGGGTTTAGGGTTTAGGGTTTAGGGTTTAGGGTTTAGGGTTTAGGGTTTAGGGTTTAGGGTTTAGGGTTTAGGGTTTAGGGTTTAGGGTTTAGGGTTTAGGGTTTAGGGTTTAGGGTTTAGGGTTTAGGGTTTAGGGTTTAGGGTTTAGGGTTTAGGGTTTAGGGTTTAGGGTTTAGGGTTTAGGGTTTAGGGTTTAGGGTTTAGGGTTTAGGGTTTAGGGTTTAGGGTTTAGGGTTTAGGGTTTAGGGTTTAGGGTTTAGGGTTTAGGGTTTAGGGTTTTAGGGTTTAGGGTTTTAGGGTTTAGGGTTTAGGGTTTAGGGTTTAGGGTTTAGGGTTTAGGGTTTAGGGTTTAGGGTTTAGGGTTTTAGGGTTTAGGGGTTTGGGGTTTAGGGTTTAGGGTTTAGGGTTTAGGGTTTAGGGTTTAGGGTTTAGGGGTTTTCAGGGTTTAGGGTTTAGGGTTTAGGGTTTAGGGTTTAGGGTTTAGGGTTTAGGGTTTAGGGTTTAGGGTTTAGGGTTTGGGGTTTAGGGTTTAGGGTTTGGGGTTTAGGGTTTAGGGTTTAGGGTTTAGGGTTTAGGGTTTAGGGTTTAGGGTTTAGGGTTTAGGGTTTAGGGTTTAGGGTTTAGGGTTTAGGGTTTAGGGTTTAGGGTTTAGGGTTTAGGGTTTAGGGTTTAGGGTTTAGGGTTTAGGGTTTAGGGTTTTAGGGTTTAGGGTTTAGGGTTCAGGGTTTAGGGTTTAGGGTTTAGGGTTTTAGGGTTTAGGGTTTAGGGTTTAGGGTTTAGGGTTTAGGGTTTAGGGTTTAGGGTTTAGGGTTTTTAGGGTTTAGGGTTTAGGGTTTAGGGTTTAGGGTTTTAGGGTTTAGGGTTTAGGGTTTAGGGTTTAGGGTTTAGGGTTTAGGGTTTAGGGTTTAGGGTTTAGGGTTTAGGGTTTAGGGTTTAGGGTTTAGGGTTTAGGGTTTAGGGTTTAGGGTTTAGGGTTTAGGGTTTAGGGTTTAGGGTTTAGGGTTTAGGGTTTTTAGGGTTTAGGGTTTAGGGTTTAGGGTTTAGGGTTTAGGGTTTAGGGTTTAGGGTTTAGGGTTTAGGGTTTAGGGTTTAGGTTTTAGGGTTTAGGGTTTAGGGTTTAGGGTTTAGGGTTTAGGGTTTAGGGTTTAGGGTTTAGGGTTTAGGGTTTAGGGTTTAGGGTTTAGGGTTTAGGGTTTAGGGTTTAGGGTTTAGGGTTTAGGG
>CM067540.1:42500-119906 GCA_034509755.1 Anisodus tanguticus | reverse complement strand
GCATTATCTAGTTGCTTGAAAAATTACCTTGCTTCGTAGATTCGGTGTTTGTTTTCTCTCCTATTTCTTTAGCTTGCATATACTAAGTTCACTGTGTCATTCCTCACACAAAAGACATAAGAGCTCTTTCTGGATTGCCTGCGGTAGCTCCGTACGTATGTTGCATTTCCGATTTGCCTACGGGGGAAATTCCACGTCACTTTTGTAGCCTTAAATCACGGTGATTTCCTTCTCCGATACTACGAGTATTTCAATCCATTTGTGAGGTATATGTGCATAATTATTTCTTCTCATGATGTCTTGCTGAAGTGCTTGTTACACGATAGATCACTCTATTAGTATTGGTCTTTTTGTTATGCATTTCTTCGTTTCTTTTCTTCCATAATTCCCAAACTATGATTGCGAGCATAGCTGCGAAAATAGGTTCATGATTAGCCTTTGTTTTGGTATTCCACCATGTTCTGATAGGGTTCAGGGTTCATAGTTCAGGGTTCAGGGTTCAGGGTTCATCAGGGTTCAGGGTTCAGGGTTCGGGGTTCGGGGTTCATCAGGGTTCGGGGTTCGGGGTTCGGAGTTCATCAGGGTCCGGGGTCGGGGGTCGGGGGTCGAGGTCTGATCAGGAGTCGGGGTCCGGGTCAGGAGTTTAGGGTTTAGGGTTTAGGGTTTAGTTTTTTTTTGTTTTTTGAAGCCACAGCCTCGCGGCTTGTGGAGTTTTATTAATAATAAAAGGAAAGACAAGGGGCCCCAAAGGAAGTACAAGGGGGGACTCATCCCTGTTACCCCACTAGACTATCCTAAAAGAAAACTAACTTTGAATGTAGAAAAAGGAACTTGAAATGATCAAGTATTCTATGATCATCATAGAGTTTATAACACACTCTATGATGATATTACAAATGATGATACTAACATAAAGATAGGATAATATAATGACAAAGCTAATGTCTACCTACGAGATTATAAAATCCTCAATATGATGTATCTTTTCCGCGATCTTCAAAAATATTCTTAAAACTGGATCATTTCTTTGTTTTGGAGTGTGTGGTAATTTGTGGTAGGCGGAGCTAGTGTCCTCTTCTTTGCTTGCTTTTTGTTGGACTTTGCTTCAAATCTTCTTTGTTCTTGTTTGCACCATTCCATGTATTCCGCATGAGGCAAATCCATGAGTGCTACAAACTCCTCATACGTTATATCCAAGGGTGGTATGCATTTTTGAAGGCATGAAATTGTTTGTATGTCATGTTATTTCTATAGATGGGAGCCCACTCGTCCGATTCCGCCAACCGTTCAAACTCGTCAAGCCCATCAAATCCACCACCGCTGCGGCGGCCTCCGCAATTTGTCTAGAGATAGATTCGATTGTCTCATCTTCTGCGAAGCCCACCGCCGCAACCGATGCCTCAATCTCATCATTTTCCTTCTCATTGTCACACCATCTCCTTCTCCCAAGTACTACTAGTCGAGCTTGAGGATCCTTTCGCGGGGAAGGAGAATGCTTTCTTCACCCGTTCATCGGCGACGGGGGCCTTATTTTTAGGTGTCAATTCACTAGAAGAAGAGATAGGTCTTTTACACGATTTTGTCGCATTGTACACGGTTCCATCCATAGCGGCAACAAAGTCGGGATTGACAACGGTGATAGCCATGCGGTTGGAGCCCTACGGTGATGATGTCACTTCAAGGGTGACTTGTCTTCGTCCACGATGCCGGTGATTTCAAGTGTCTCATACTCTTGTGTCCGTGACAAGATTCCTCTTTGAATTTATGGATTTAGAACTTGGAGAACAGATTATTGGGCTCGAATTTGGGTCATTTGGTGGGCTTGGTTTTGGATTGAACTTGGGCTCGGGTTAGGAGGGTTTGGGCTAGGGTGAGTATGGTTTCGGGTGGGGTCGGGTATGCTCGGGTTAGGTGTGTCTCGGGTGGGTATGGGTGGGCCCGGGTTTGAGTTTGTGGTTAGGGTCGGGTTGGTTTGTGGGCCGAATTGTGTGGGTGGGCCTGCCGGGTTAGTCTCGGGATGGGCCGTGACGAGTTGCAAATGGGTGGGGCTGATTTCGGGTCGGGTTAGGGGGATTGGGTTGGAATTTGTAGGGTTTTTTCTGGTGGGGCGAGTGTCCCGGCAAGGGGTGGTTTTCGGTAGGTAGTTTAGGGTTTTGGGGGTTGGTGGTTTCGGGTATAGTGGTATTAGGGTTAGGGTTGTGGGATTGGTTTTGGGCCATTAGATAGGGTTTGGCCTAGCGACCATGGGCATGCTGCTAGGGTTTCGGGTGGGTGGGTGTCGGGATTGGGGTGGTGTCTTGGTAGTGTTCGGTGGGGGCTGCCGGAGCCGCCTAGGGTTCCGGTGGGATTTCCGGCGCCGCTAAGAATTCGGTAGGGTTTCGGCGACGGAAATTTCAAAAATTGTATTTTTTTGAGGGGATGTATGTTCGACGCTGGACGGTGTTTCGAACGGCCAATGATGTCGTGTTCCGCTTTGTTCCGGTCGCCGGAAGAGCGATTTCTAGCGAAATGGTTGGAGTTTTTGTATTTTGGGGTGGGTTTGGGTTGCCTTTTCCGGTGGTTTTCCGTACGTGATTGACGGCTTGCCATTCGGAATTGGTGGCAAGAGAGGTAGAAGAGTGGGGGAGACGAGTAGGGTGTTGAGACTTACTTTTTTCTCCACCGCCGCGCAATCGAGCCTCCTGCTACCGTCGGATCTACCTTGTTTGGTCTCAATTCCGGATTGAGCTTCCAACATCCAATTGAGTCATGCCCTTGTAGCTTACAATTGGGACAATACTTGGGCAAGAAATCATATCTAATCCGTTGTGATGTAGATGTAATTTCAGCCCCTTCTCCACTTGAATTAACACACTCTTGGGATGACTTTTTAGCAAATCAACTTCTACCTTGACTCTTGCACTACTAGGCCTTGTTTTATTCCTTGTAGCCGAATCAATGGATATGGGCTTGCCCACTTGAAGCCGCCATGGAGAAAGAGAGGATTCGTTATGGAAATGTGGGGGCAATCCGGGGAAGGAAATCCATCCATAAGCAAATTGTGTCTCCTCCTCCGGATCGAATGTAACATCCCATTTGAAAGTTCTCATCAAATAGGGCTTGTTCTTCTCCTTGATTTCAAAGGTTTGTCTCGACATCAAAGTATCATAATCCTCCGCAATTGTGCATCGAATCAAAACATGTCTATCACAAAGCAATCCAATATTCACCTCGCCTTCAAACCACGTTGCTTTGGAATCGCGGTTCTCAAGAGATCAATTTACGGCCAACCATGACTAAACTTGCCAATAATCGCAAGATTTAACTCTTGTTGATGAATCATCACCTCCACTTCCTTCTTCTCAAACCTAACGGTAGGCTCACCATGTAGGTAAACAATAGGCTTGATTGGAATAGAGATGGACATGGGAGTGGTAGTGCCATAAGGGCTAGGGTTTCGCCATTGTTGGCGATTTTGGGAGTTGACAAATTCGGGATGGTGGGGGATGATTTGAAGATGTTGGAGTAGTTGAGAGGATGCGCGGGGATGGGGGGATGATGGCCGACCTCGGGAGGAAGCGGCCGGTGGCGGAATGGCCATTTTTGGCCGGAAAGGCTTTTGGATAGAAGTCGCCAAAAATCGCCTTAAGTTGAGAGCGTTTTTTTGGATCGTGTTTCGGTGTGGTTGGGTTTAGGGTTTAGGATTCGGGGTTCGGGGTTTAGTTTTTTAAGCCACGGCCTCACCGGCTTATGGAATTTTATTAATAATAATAAAGAAAGACAAAGGGCCCCAAAGGGAGGTACAAGCGGGGGAGATTTCTGTTACCCCACTAGTCTACTCTATAAGGCCTAAGATCTAATTTCTAACAAGAATGTAAAAGAAAGAACTTGACAACACCAAGTATACGTGATCATCATAGAGTTTATAATACACTCTATGATGATATTACAAATGAGAATGCTAACATAGTGAAGCAATAAGATAAGCACGAAAGTATTAGCATCTACCTCCGAACTTATAAAATCCTCCACGTGCGGCAATACTTCCTTCTCGTCTTCCAAGTATTCATGAAACTTAATCATTTCTTCTTGGAGTTGATCAGTGACTCAGGGGGTCCAACATATTTAGAAGGATCCCTCATTTTTGAAGCATCAAATTGGACTTTTTTCTTAGCTTCTCTCATTGGCATTTTCCTGATTGTTGGCATCTTGCCATCCCAGCTGTTCTTCCTTGTGAGCTTTTTCTTTGTACTTTGCACATTGCGAGGCGACAGGTTCCCTTTCTGGATGACAATCATGCGGTGCGGGGCCAAGGAGTCCTCCTCGGCGTCCGACCATTCGACTTGCTAGCAACATTACCAAAGGGATCGGACATTACTGTCTTTGCTTGGCACCTGCCTTGCTGCTTACGAGTAGAGCTCCCCGGCGACTTGCCTCCCGTCTCATCTACATTACCGGTCCTCCTTGAATAGGACCTTACAGTAGATGTGCACGATGCGGGACGTCTTCCACGGTAGCGGTTCGGCATCCTCATCAATCTCATCGTCGGCCTCGGGAACCACGTTGCCTTCCGGTTCCATATCTTCGACATACGTATCCTCCTCATATAAGCGATATGCATCATAGTCACGGAAGTTATGTGGTGGTTACGCCGAGAACAGAGCCATTTCTTCTTCATCATCCGTGTCTCCGCCCATCTCCACATATTCCTCTACACTTAGATGCGGATAATAAGATTGCTTATCCGCGAGTGCCTCCTCAAAAGATGACATGCCCATAAAATGTCCATGCTTCTCCATTTTTCGGTCAAAAATTTGTCGAAATCGTTCTGCTGTCGGACAATCGAGAACCAACCTCCCCCACGTCGACCTCCTCTCCATCTGTTTCACACCATCTCTTTCTCTCCTGTGCGAGGGGCGGTTGTGGCATTACTAATAGAGGGAATTTCGGAAGTGGCTTTATTTAAAGTGCAAGGTTGTGGTGGAAATGAAAAGGCATTTTGAGCCAATTTTGTGTAGTTGGGCTTTTTGTGATTGGGTTGTATTCGTGGTTTGTGGGATTAAGATTTGGCTTTGGAGTTGGGTTTGAAGATGAGCCGTGTACGAAATGGATTGTGGACTTTGGGTATCGAATTGGGTTTTTTGGGATTGGGCCGGATTTAAAGTGGGTTGGGCGAGAAGGGTATAGGGTTGGGGGGTGGGCTCGGGTTAGGGGTGGGGCTCGTGGGGTTGGGTACGGGTTGCGGGTCGGGTAGGATTTCGGGTCGGGGGTAATTTCGGGTATGGGGTTTTACGGCGGGTTGGGTTGCGGATATTTAGGGTTTTGTTGAGGGGCGGTTTTGGGTAGCGGTTTAGGGTTTTGTGACGGTTTTGGGGAGGTGGCGGTTTCGGGGTAGTGGGTTTGTGGTGGAGGGGTTTTCGAGATGACTTCCGTCACCGGCGAGTGGTGGTGGGTGGTTTTCTGTCGGTAAAGTAGTGGTTTGGGTGTGGGTGGTTTCGAGAGAGGTAGTATTAGGGTTAGGGTTTGTGGGGTGGTTTTTTTTTTTTTTTTGAAGCCACGGCCTCGCGGCATGTGGAGTTTTATTAATAACATAAAAGGAAACAAGGGGCCCCAAAGGGAAGTACAAGCGAGGAGGAAGAATTCCTATACCCCCACTGTCTACTCCTATTGAGGCGAGGCCTCTAGCGAGAATGCAAAAAGAAAGAACTAGCTAAAACTAGGTATTCTATGATCATCATAGAATTTATAACACACTCTATGATGATATTACAAATGATGATACTAACATAGAGAAAAACTAATATAAGAACAAAGCTATAATCTACCTGCGGCCTTATAAAGTCTTCAATACGGTGTATCTTTTCTTGTGTGTCTTCCAAGTAGTCATGAAATTGAATCATCCCTTGCGTGCATAGGTCATCGAAATTTCTTTGCCCTATTCCTTGCTCTTCTGCTTCTCATTGGGCCGCTTTGTGTAGACCGAAGCTGTCTTCGATTGATTCGGTCTGTCTTCGATAATTTGCTTCTCCATAGGTGCCTTTCCTTTTTGACGTCCCCTCGGACTTTCTTCATTGTCTGCTACTTCCTCCTCTTCATCATCTCCCCATTTCTTCCCTTCACTACTAGTAGTGGGCAAATCCATGCATGTTTGGTTTAGCACTACCAATTTGTTAGGAGGCGAAATCCGATGTGGTAAGAATGAAGGCAACTTTGGTGTTGGGTTAGGCTTTGAAATATTGATTGGGCTTGGACTTGAAATTGGGTTTGAGTATTTCAGGGTTGTGGGCCTCGGGGTTGTGTGTGGGCTTGGGCTCGGGTAGGGTGAGCATGTGGGTGTTGGGCGGGTTGCGGGTGGGGATTGGTCGAGTGGGGCTGCTTTGGGTTGGATGCGGGTTTGGGTTTGTGCCATGTAGGATTCGGGTAGGGTTTTCTCGGGTAGGGTTTCGAGAGGTAGCGAGTTAGGGTTTGGCGGCGGCAAAGCGAGATTCGCGGATTCTGGAATATTCTGGTGGCGGGATGTTTTCGGGTGGCGTAATTCCCGGGGTATTGATTTGTGGGGTCGGGTTTAGGGTCGGGTTTGACCCGGGATTGGATGGAATTGGCTTGGTGTGCCCTAATCCCGGATTAGGGTTAAGGTTGATGGCGGCGGTATTAGGGTTTAGTGGTGGTTCCGGTAGATTAGTGGGGTTTAGGTAACTCGCGTCGCCGGAGCTAGGGTTTCGGGGGCGGGGTTTTACGAGCAATTTTGTGGCGGGACGGGTGGTTTAGGGTTTCCCACACCGGTATTGGGCTAGGGTTTTGTGGGGCGGTTTTAGGGTTTGGATCTGTTTCGGGAGAGTGAGGTGGTTTCCGGTAGGGTTTCGGCGGAGGGCGTCTCGACGGGAATTGGGCTGATTTGTGGGGGAGACTATGTTTCGGCATCCCGATATGCCGGAATCCTTTGTTTTCGCCGGCGAACGCCAATTTCGGTGAGGATGCGGGTGAGTATAGGTTGTGGGGTGGTTTTGAGCAATGGGCCCATGTGTAGTGGCGGTGGTAGGGTTTACGGTGGGGGTTTCCGGGGGTAGGGGTATTTTCTGGTAGGGTTGTCGGTAGGTTTCCGGCGCCGCCTAGGGTTCCGGTAGGGTTTTCGGCGCCGCCAAGGATTCCGGTAAGGTTTCCGGCGTCGGAAATTTTTGGGGGGGTATTTTTTAGTGGGGAATCGATTTTCGGCACCTGGGCAGTGGTTCCGACAGCACTAGGCCTCGTAATCACTGTTCCAGTCGCCGGAATCACTATTCCAGAGGGTTTTGAGGGTGGTTTTTGATTTTGATTCTTGTTTTTTCTATTTTTTCCGGTAACTGTAACCCATTGATTATTTGGGACAGGGATCAAGGCATTGGTTGTGGAGGTGGGGACTTGTTGGCTAGGGTTAGACGAGGAGGGAGATGGGGTTGAGACCTTACCTTGGCCTGTTGCCACTGCCGTCGCCACCTTGCCGCCATCAACTTCTTTAGATTTTTTCGGCCTCAACGCTGGCTTGAGATTCCAACATCCATCCACATCATGTCCTTGTAGCCTGCAATTGAGACAATATTTTGGCTTGAAATCATATCTAATTTTTTGTAAATCAGACGTGATTCCATCTCCTTCACCCAATTGAATTACAACATGTTGGGGATGGTTTTTGAGCAAATCAAACTCCACTTTGACTCTAGCACAACTTGGCCTTGTTTTATTCAAAGTGGTCGGATCAATGGCAATTGGGGTACCCACTGCCGCCGCCATTGAGAATAGAGTGGATTCTCCATAATAATGTGGTGATAATCCCGGGAACGAGATCCACCCATACGCAAATCGACTTTCCTCCGATGGATTGAATGTAACATCCCATTTGAAGGTTCTCATCAAATAGGGCTTATTCTTCTCCTTAATTTCAAAAGTTTGTCTTGACATCAAAGTGTCAAAATCTTCAACAATTGAGCATCGAATCAAGACATGCCTATCACAAAGCAAACCAATACGAACCTTAGCCTTCAAGCCACATTGCTTCGGGATGGCAGTCCGTAGGAAAGCAATATCAGGCCATCCATGGCTAAATTTTCCAACAATTGCAAGTGTTAAATCTTGGTGATGAATCATCACCTCCACTTCTTTCTTCTCAAACCTAATCGTGGGCTCACCATGTAGGTAAACAACAGGCTTGAGAGGAATCGAGATCGACATGGGAGAGGGGTCGCCGCAAGGCCTAGGGTTTTCGCCATTGGCAGTTTTGGAAATCTACAAAGGCGGGATGGCTGGGGATGATTTGAAGAGGTTGGAGTAGTTGAGGGGTTGCGCGGGGTTGGGAGGGTGATGGCCGACCTCAGGAGGAGGCCGGCCAGTGGCCGGAATGGCCATATTTGGCCGGAAGTTGAAATCTAGAAGATGTCGCCAAATAGCCCTCGCCTTGGGAGCGTTTTCCCGAGCGTGGGGTTTGAGGTTCAGGGTTCAGGTTTAAGGGTTCAGGTTTCAGGGTTCAGGTTTCAGGGTTCAGGGTTTAGGGTTTAGGGTTCAGGGTTTAGGGTTTAGGGTTTAGGGTTCAGGGTTTAGGGTTCAGGGTTCAGGGTTCAGGGTTCGGGGTTCGGGGTTCGGGGTTCGGGGTTCGGGGTTCAGGGTTTAGGTTTTTTTTTTTAAGACGTTAGATTCGTAGGTCTAGCGGAATTTTATTAATAATGAAAGAAAGACAAGGGGCCCCATAGGGGAAATACAAGCGAGGGGGAGATTTCTGTTACCCCACTATATTACTCCTATAAGGCCTAGAAACTATAATCTAACAAGAATGTAAAAAGAAAGAACTTGACAACACCAAATATTCTATGATCATTATAGAGTTTATAATGCACTCTATGATGATATTACAAATGAGGATGCTAACATAATGGAGAAGTAAAATAAGCACGAAGATGTGATCATCTACCTTCGGACATATAAAATCCTCAAGCTCTTTGCTTCACTTCCTTCTCGTCTTCTAAGTATTCTTGAAATTTGATAATTTCTTCTTGGAGTTGACTAGTGACTCGGGAGGCCCAACATATTTTGAAGGATCTCTCATCTTGGTTTGCATCGAATTGGACTTTCTTCTTGGCTTCTCTCATTGGCATTTTCCTTACCGTTGGCATCTTGCCATCCCAGTGTTCTTCCTTGTGAGCTTCTTCTTTGTACTTTGCCCATTTCGAGGCGATAGGTTCCCATTACGAATGACAAGCGTGCGCTACGGAACCAAGGAGTCTTCCTCGGCCTCAGACCACTGCGATGTGCCGGCCACATTACCAAAGGGATCGGACATTACTGTCTCTGTTTTGCACTGTCTTGCTTGCTTCGAGTAGAGTTCTCCCGGCGTCTTTCCTCCCATCTCATCCACATTACCGGGCCCCCACGATTAGGACCCTCGATAAAAGTACACGATGCGGGGCGACCTCCCGCAATGACAATCGGCTCGCATCCTCTTGATATCCTCGTCGGCCTCATGACTCGTGTTGCCTATCTCTCCGGCTCCATATCATCGGTCTGCGAGTCCTCATCATATAATCCATATGCATCATAGTCGCGGAAATTATGTGCTTTGGTTCTGCTAGAAATAGAGCCATCTCTTCTTCATCATCCGTAGTACCACCCAATTCCACATATTCCTCTACTTTGAGATGCGGATAATAAGCTCGTTTATCTTCGACTGCCGCCTCAAAAGATGACATTCCCATAAAATGTCCATGTTTCGCCATTTTCTGTCAAACACTTGTCGAAGTCGTTCTCGTCGGACAACCCGAACCAACTTCATCCATCTCGCCTCCTCTCCATCTGTCTCACACCATTTCTTTTTCTCCTTGTCAAAGGGAGTAATTGTGGCAGTACTAACAGAGGGAATGTCGGAGGTAGCTTCATTTAGAGTGCAAGGTTGTGGAGGGAATGAGAATGCATTTTTTAGCCAATTTTGAGTAGATGGGCTTTTTATGATTGGGTTGTATTCTTGGGTGTGGGATTAAGAATTGGCTTTGTAGGTGGGTTTGATGTTGAGCCGTATACGAAATGGATTGTGGGCTTGTATTTTCGGATTTGGGTATTTTTGGATTGGGCGAGAGGGGTTGGGTTCGGCGAGGGGTTGGGCTCGGGGTATGGGTTGGGTTCGGGTTTGGGGGGTAGGGTTAACGGAATTTGGGGGTTCGGGTTCGGGTATGGGTAGTGGGTCGGGTGGGTCGATTTCCGGGTCAGGGGTGGTTTCGGGTGGGGAATTTTTTAGCGGGTCGGGTTGCGAGTAATTAGGGTTTAGTGGGGGGGCGGTTTTGGGTAGCGGTTTAGGGTTTAGTGGGGGGCGGTTTTGGGTAGCGGTTTAGGATTTAGTGGCGGTAATGGGCGGGGAATGTTTTACGGCGGAGGGGTTTGCGGCGGAGGTGTTGCCGAGATTATTTCCGGCACCAGTGGGGTGGCGGAGGGGTGGTTTGCTGGCGGTAGGGTGGTGGTTTTTTTGGTGGCGGGGTCATTAGGGTTTAGAGGGTGGTTTTGGGTCAAACAAGGCCCATTGGGGGGGGTGGGCGATGGGGTTTACGGTTGGTGGTTTCCGGGAGCGGGGAGGGTCGCGGTAGGGTTTCGGTAGGTTTCGGCGCCGCCTAGGGTTCCGGTAGGGTTTCGGCGCCGCCAAGAATTCCGGTAGGGTTTCCGGCATCGAGAATTTTGGGGGGGTCGTTTTTTGGTGGGAAAACAGTTTCCGACACCTGGACAGTGGTTCCGATAGCCCTAGGCTCCGGGAAACAACTTGTTCCCGATCGCCGGAGATTCTTGTTCCGGTGGGTTTTGAGGGTGGTTTTGGATTTTGATTCTTGTTTTCTTGTTTTTCGAGTAGTTGTAATCCAATTGTTGGATGGGGGTTGAACCAAAGCATTGGTAGTTGAGATAGGGGCTTGTTGGCTAGGGTTAGATGAAGAAGAAGTAGGAATTGAGGCCTTACCTTTGCCTATTGCCACTGCGAGTCTCCTTGCCTTTGCCACCTTGCCGCCATCAATTTCCTTAGCCTTTTCGGCCGCAATGCTTTGGTTGTAGGTTCCAACATCCATCGACATCATGCCCTTGTAGCTTGCAATTGGTACAATATTTTGGCTTGAAATCATATCTAATTTTTTGTAATTCGGATGTGATTCCATCTCCTTCTCCCACTTGAATTAAAACATGTTGGGGATGGTTCTTGAGTAAATCAAACTCCACTTTGACTCTAGCACAACTTGGCCTTGTTTTATTCAAGGTGGCCGAATCAATGGCAATTGGGGAGCCCCTTTGCCGCCGCATGACGAGAAGAGTGTAGACTCTCCATAATAGTGTGGGGATAATCCGGGGAATGAAATCCATCCATATGCGAATCTACTTTCCTCGCCGGATTAAAAGATATATCCCATTTGAAGGTTCTCATCAAATAGGGCTTATTCTTCTCCTTTATCTCAAAAGTTTGTCTTGACATCAAGGTGTCAAAATCTTCAACAATCGAACATCGAATTAAAACATGCCTATCACAAAGCAAACCAATACGTACCTCCGCCTTCAAACCACATTGCTTTGGGATAGCATTCCGTAGGAAAGCTATATCGGGCCATCCATGGCTAAACTTTCCAACAATTGCAAGAGTTAATTCTTGGTGATGAATCATCACCTCCACTTCCTTCTTCTCAAACCTAATCGTAGGCTCACCATGTAGGTAAACAATAGGCTTGATTGGGATTGGAATTGACATGGGAGAGGGGTCGCCGCAAGGCCTAGGCTTTCCGCCATTGGCAGTTTCGGAGATCTGCAATGGCGGGATGGTAGGGGATGTTTTGAAGAGGTTCGAGTAGTCTAGGGGGTGCGCGGGGTTGGGGGGGTGATGGCCGACCTCGGGAGGAGGCCGGCCAGTGGCCGGAATGGCCATAATTGGCCGAAAATTGAAATCTGAAGTTTGTCGCCAAATCGCCCTCGCCTTGGGTTTAGGGTTTAGGGTTTAGGGTTTAGGTTTTTTTTTTTTTTAAGCCACAGCCTCGCGGCTTGTGGAATTTTATTAATAATAAAAGAAAGACAAGGGGCCCCAAAGGGGAAGTACAAGTAGGGGGGACTCATCCTATTACCCCACGAGACTATCCTATAAGGCCTAAAAAAGAAAACTAACCTGAATGAAGGAAAAAGGAACTTGAAAATATCAAGTATTTAATGATCATCACAGAGTTAATAATGCACTCTATGATGATGTTACATATGATGATACTAAGATAAAGAAAAACTAACAAGAGGACAAAGCTATGTACTACCTACGGCACGATGAAGTCTTGATATGATGTACCTTTTCTTGCTCATCCTCAAGATATGTATGAAATTGTATCATTCTTTGGATTGATCGGAGTAGTGCCTTTCGGCGAAACGCTCTTAGTGCCCTCGCACTTCGATAGGCTCGGGGGGGCCCGACCTAATGCATTATATGTCGGGGTCGATACCTTCTCAATCGGTACGTATCTTTGTGGCCATTGGGCTATGTATAGACACGGTATCACCAGTAGTAAAAGATGATGATGAAGATACTTGTGAGTGTGCCTCCGTCGGTCTTTCCGGCAGTTTCAATAGTGTTCTGGCCTTTGGTGCTTCTAAGACATAATCAGCTGGATCCTGGAACATGGTTGTCAGCGCCTCTGTCATGCCCTCAAATTCTAATCCCTCCTTTGTAGTGAATCCTAGCATCCTTAGTGCCCTTGGGTGCAAAATATTCGCATCAAGTCGCACTATAGGCGTGTCGGAATCGATTGAGCCAACCGGGGACCTTGGCTCTCTAAAGTCCATAGTAATTTGGGCATACCCTTCTTCATCTGATTCGGCTTCCTCCTCAACACAATCATCACCCCACTTCCTCCTTTCACTACTTGAGGTAGGCAACTCAACACAAGATTGGTTAAGCTTAACCAAACCTTCAAAGGAGTTTAAGGTACAAATAGGGGTGTATGTAGATGCTTGGGGATTTAAACACGAAGTTGGGTTTTGGATCGGGTTAAAATTGGGTCTCGGATTTTGGACTATTGGGCCGAGGGGGGCGTCAAATCGGGTAGGGTTAGGTCTCGGGTTGGGTGGTGGTATCGGGTGGGCCGGCGTTGGGTTGGGTTCGAGTATTGGGCCCACATTTTTAGTGTATGGGCCGGGTCGGGTTTCAGAAATGGGTGGATAATTTGGGTGACCCGAAACCACTGTTGGGAGTGGTTTCGGGTTTTGAGAATTTGGGCCGGGTAGGGTTAGGTTCTCGGGTAGGGTTTCTTGTAGCGGTTTAGGGTTTTGGGTGGTGGTTTCGGGTAGGCTGGGTGGCGGCGGCTGCTGGGAGGGGACCGGAATACCAGGGGAGTTTCCGGTGGGGTTTTCGACCCGGAAAAGGTTGCGGTGGTGGTTTCCGGTATCCCGAGAGGTTTAGATGGTTTGAGGGTAGCGGTTTTAGGGTTAGGGTTTTGTGGGAAGGTAGTTTCGGGGCTAGGGTTTACCGGGTGGGTAGGGTTTTGCGGCGGGGTGGCGGTATTAGGGTTTAGGGGCTGGGAAGTGGTTTCCGGTAGGGTTTGTTGCCGGAATTCTGTTGCCGGCGTCGGAAAGTGTTTCGGCATGGAAAAGCTGCGGTATCACTATTTTTCGCCGGAACAGTGAGAAAAACAAGTTTTTGTGTTGATTTTGATTTTTGTAGCAAGGATTTTTTGGTGGTTTTGCTAGTAACAGTGGTCCATTCATCGGTTGTAGGGGGGTTTTGCGATTTAACAGGGATTTGAGGGTTAGGAAGGCTAGGGTTAGAAGATGAGGGGTTAGGGTTCGAGGCCTTACCTTTGCCCTTTCTTTGCCGCCGTCACCTTCTCTCCGCCATCGGTTGTTTTTTTTCCGGCAACAATTCCGGATGCGAGAATCCAACATCCATGAACATCATGCCCTTGTAATTTACAATTGGGACAATACTTGGGCAAGAAATCATACCTAATCTTGCCGAATGCATTTTTGTACCTTCTCCTTCTCCAATTTGAATATTGTATCTTGTGGGGTGTTCTTTCCTCAAATGCTTCAACCTTAACCCTAGCACAACTAGGGCGAGTCTTGTTCTTGGTAGCCGCATCTATAGAGAGAGGCTTGCCCAAGAGGATGCTAGGGATAGCAAGATCGATTCGACAAAGAAATTGGGAGCCAAGTTTGGGAAAGATATCCAAATCAACACTTGCAAGGCTTGTCTCCTCTTCCGGATTAAACCACATATCCCATTTGAATGTTCTCATCAAGAAGGATTTCGATTGTTCTTTAATCCAAAAACTTGGCCGAGACATCAATGAGACATAATCTTCTTCAATTGTGCATCGAATCAAAACATGTCTATTGTGTAAAAGACCAACCTTAACATCTGCTTTGAGCTCGCATTGCTTGGGTATTGCCGTCCTCAAGAAGTTGAGATTTGGCATGCCATGGCTAAACTTACCTATAACGGCAAAGTTTAGGTCTTGTTGCTCAATTGTTAAGGCAACTTCTTGGTCACTAAGCCTTATGGTAGGCTCACCGTGAAGGTAATGGAGGGGCTTTCTCGGAAAATCAAATTTTCCGCCATGGCTAGGGTTTTCGCCATTGGCAGAAATTGAAGATTTGAAGAGATTGGCGAAGGTGGTGGGCTGGGGGTTGGTGTGGGATGTCGGCGGAGGCTGGACGACCTCGGGGGGAGGCCGTCCAGTGGCCACCATGGCCATCGGAGGACGGAAAGTGGGCTGGTTTGGATTTTCGTCGAAACAGCCGGAAATCGCCCTCAAGTTGGAGCGTTTTTCCGTGCCTTGTTTCGGTGAAAAGTAGGGTTTAGGGTTTAGGGTTCAGGGTTTAGGGTTCAGGGTTCAGGGTTTAGGGTTTAGGGTTTAGGGTTCAGGGTTCAGGGTTCAGGGTTCAGGGTTCAGGGTTTAGGTTTTTTTTTTTTTTGAAGCCACAGCCTCGCGGCTTGTGGGATTTTTATATATTATAATAAAAATACAGGGGGCCCCATAGGGGAAGTACAAGTAGGGGGGACTCATCCTATTACCCCACTAGCCTATCCTATAAGGCCTAAAAGAAAATACAAGAAAATAAAGAACTATTATAGGATTATCATAGAATTTATAAGTATTCTATGATAAAGTTACATATGATGAAAAAGTAAAGTGATCTCTACCTCCTCCATTCATATTCGTTTTCCCCAGCATAAGGATTGTACCCTTCTGTCAAAGCTCTTTCGAGCGCTGGGGTCCAAGTTGGATATTTCCTCCGGGGAGCTTTATCTTTTTTTTGCGCTACAGGTGTTGATACCTGTTTTGGTGTCTTCTTTTTTGGCACTGGTTTCGTGAGAACAATATCTTGAAGGGATGCTCGTTGTTTGTGCAACAATTCCTCTGTGTCCTCCTCTACCTTGTCCCTTTCTGCTTCCTCTTCATCTACCTCTTCTCCGTCTGTCTCACACCATTTCCTCCGAGCACTAGAAGTGACTGATGGGGTCCTGGTATTGCTGACGGTTGGGATGTCTGAATTGGATTTATTGAGGGTGCAAGGTTGTGGAGAGAGTAGGAGGTATGGGTTGTATGGGCTTGGGTTGTAAGCTATGGCTGTTGGGTCCAATTGGGCTTGAAAATTTGAGCTTGTGGATGAGCCCAAATTTGGAATAGAAAGGTTTGGGTTATTGTATTGGGTAATTTGTAAGTGGGTGTTTGGTATTGGGCTTGGGTTTGGTACATGTGAAGAGTGTGGACTCGGGTTTGGTGGGTTTTGGGTTAGAATTTGGGTGGGGCTTAGCCCGGCCGGGTTTGGGTTCGGGTTGGGTAGGGTTTCGGGGGTACCCGAAACTACCATTGTAGGCGGTTTAGGGCTAGGATTTTGGGGAGGCGGGTTAGGGTTTGAGGTACCCGGATCTTGAAAGGTTGGTGGAGGTGGGTGGGTCGATAAATGGGTCGGGTTTTCGGTCGGGTAGGGCTAGAGGTTTGGGTGGTGTCGGGTAGGGTTTCAGTAGCCGAAACCGCCAGCGATAGCGGTTTAGGGCTAGGAGAGGGTTGCGGCTGGTTAGGGTTAGGGTTTGTGGGGGGCGGTATCGGTAAACCAGAATGGTTTCCGATGTTGGAGTTCGATGGGGTTGGGTGGGTCAAATTATGGGTCGGGTTTCCGGGTCGGGTAGGGTTTGCAATCTGGTTAGGGTTTTCCGGAGTGGCGGCTAGGGTTTCCGTCGGCGAATCAGCGGTATTTCGCTGATTTCCGACGGACTGAGTAGGGTTTCCGGTAGCTTTGTCGGCAAGGTTTTGAGTGGCGATGGGTTGTGGGGATTCGGTGTCAATGTTTCCGATGGCCAACACCGCCGGAATCACTGTTCCGATATCAACTCCACTGTTTTTTGTGGGGTTTGAGGGCTGTTTTTGTTTGCGATTTTTGTTGGGTTTTCTACGGACGGTAATCCACTCTTTGTCAGTGGTAGGGTTGGTGGCCGGAGGTGGGGGGATGTGGGATTGGCGGCTAGGGTTTGCAGAAGAGGAGTAAGGTTTAGAATTACCTTGTGTCGCCTCCTGAACCTCGCCTTGTTGCCTCCATCCTTTGCTTTTCCGGCAACAAATGCGGATGCATCTTCCAACACCCATTCACATCATGACCTTGAAGCTTGCAGTGGGTACAATACTTTGGGAGAAAGTCATATCGATAAGGATACCATTTCGATGTAGCTTTCTCCCCTCCTCCAACTCTAATCTGAAATTTTGAGGGGTGCTCCTTTAACAAATCAATCTCCACCTTTACCCTAGCACAACTAGGCCGAGATTTGTTCTTGGTAGCGACATCAATAGCCAATGGCTTTCCCACAGCCGCCGCAAAGGAGAAAAGATGAGGTTCATTGTAAAAATTTGGTGCCAAACCTGGAAACGAAATCCAAGTGTGGGCAATACTCGATTCCTCTTCCGCATTAAACCATGGCTCCCATTTGAAGGTTCTCATAGGGTGATATTTTCGATTTTCTTGAATGAGAAAACATGGCTTTGACATCAAAGTCACATAATCTTCAAATAAAGAACATCGAATTAGAACATGGCGATTGCAAAGCAACCCAATCTTAACCTCCGCCTTTAGGGTTTAGGATTTAGGTTTTTTTTTTTTTTTTAATAATCCACCAGACTCTCGGACCGGGGCTATTTTCTATTTATCAAAAATAAATACATGGGGCCCCAATGGGGAAGTACAAATAAGGTGGACCATGCCTTACCTTACTAATCCTATTGATGCCTATAATGCATACCACCTCTAGCATACCACCTCTAGCCAGAATGTAAGAAAAAAGAACTTGAGTGAATCAAGTATTCTAAGATCCTCACAATGTTTATAATGTACATTGTGATGTTACAAAAGTGTAATGCATAGAAAACTAGCCTATGCCAATTGACTATTCTATTCATGAAGTAGTATTTCCTATTTATACTAACACTATTGTTAGTGTGTAGGCACCAAAAGGTAAGCACCAATTCGGCCATAATATACATCCTACCAATATACAAAAAGTTTCCAATTTTGTACTCATAATCTTTGTTATGTTAGAGTCATTTCCCAAGTGTGACCCTATCGGTGTCTCCCTAATTAACATGTTCTGTTTGAGTCCGACATTTAGCCTTTGATTTTTCTTCTGCTGGCGGCATATCACTCTTGTGTTGTTCTGCATTTTTCGATTCTTTGTGTTCTTTGTCTTGATTTGCTTGAGGTTGTAGTGGATTCTTCCCCTGTTTTGTACATGTTACAACCTCTTGAGATGTAGCGATTACTCCCCTTTGTATTGTGATCATTGCACAGGATTTTTACTGTGTTTGCCCCATTACTTTTACTGCATCGACCATCTTTTTTGGATAGTGTTACCTTCCTTGGTTGAATGTATCCAAGGCTTACTGTTGCATTTCCCATGTATTGTGTACATTGCGGGGAGGTGAGCTAAAGCTAATACCACACCTGCGAGTGTATTCAATACATGGGTCTGCATATGTCTTCCTCTATTGACCAAACCTGCTTTGGATTCACTTTGTGTCCAAATTTCCACTCACTTGCCTATTTTTGTTGTGTTTTTATGTTGTTTGTGAATGATGTTTATGACTTCTCGGTACTGCAAAAGAGAAACCAATGTTAGTAAAGCTGGTCTCTATATTCTCCTCGAGAAGGATTTGAATATAGATGTGATGCAATCTCCGGATCTTCTCTTACACCTGCTTTGCTCCTATCTTTACTTCTTTCGATTCTTCTTCGAGATATGGGCATAGTAACTTATCGAGTTTAGAATCCTCTTCCCCATTGAGTCCAGTTCTAAGAAGTTGTTGGCCTTCACTTCTCCCTTATCTAAAGCATAATTGGCTAGATGGTCTGCTAATTGGTTGCCTTCTCTCATAATGTGTATAACCTCGGCATTTGCTTTTGCTATGATTTCCCAAAGTTCTTCTACAATACCAATTATCCTCCAAGGTGGTCTCCAATCTCTGTTTATAACATTTTTTAGTAACATAGAATCGGTTTCAATAATGAAGTTCTCTTTGTTTTGTTTCAAAGCGTACTTGGCCCCTTCTAGAATGGCCCAGCTTGATTCTATGCTAGTTTTTTCACCAATTTCTTTAGCTTCTGCATATACTAAGTTCCCAGTATCACTCCTCACACAATATGCATATGAACTCCTACCGGGGTTGCCTCTAGTAGCTCCATCGTATTGCATTTCCAGTTTGCTCGAGGAGGCAAATTCCACATCAACTTTGTTGTAGCCTCCCACATAGGGGTTTCATTTTCCAAAACTCTTAGCATTTCGGTCCACTTGTGTGGTACACGATCATATTTCTTTTCTCTCGGGATGTTTTGAAGTGTATTTGATACCGAAATATCACCCTATTGAGAGATGTCTTCTTCTTTGTGTAGTTCTGCATTTCTTTTCTTCCATAGTTCCCAGATTATGATTGCGGGCATGGCTTTGAACAATGGTTTCGGTTTATCGGGTCTTTGCATTCCACCATATTCGATAACTGTTTCGGGTTCTTTCCTCGATATTTAACCCTGCTGACTGTGAGAAGAAGGTCCAACAACACGTGCGGTTTCACTCTTTATGAAGACATGTTGTATTGTCTCTTGCTTTGGTGTTGGTTGCAGCATGTACATTTGGAAGGCATGTGATATCCCCATCTCCTTATCACATCATCTAGGGGTACATTCGATGCCATACTCTCCATAAGATGAATGAGATTTTGAAAGGAATTTCTTTGACCCAAATCTTTTTGCGGTCCTCTGTATTCTTTGTTTTGTTTACGAGTCGGCTCCCAAGCGATTTGTTGAGAATAGTCCATCTGTTTCCGGCTTCCACCAAGGTATATCTTTTTCATTAGCAATGTTGGGTGGATCCATCTTTAGCGAGGATGTGTTCTGCTAAAGTCTCGGGAGAAGGTTATTTCTAATTTTTCTTCATTCCATCTCCCATTCATGACTATGTCTGGACCTTTTGTATTTCTTTATTGTACGATCCATTTGGAATCATTTTATAAATTGGGCCAATTCCTATCCGGTTGTCCCACCGAGAAGGCACGGGATCCTTTCTTTATTTGCCACCATATGTGATGGTCTATTTGGTCCCTTGCTATTAGCATTTTCTTCCACACTTGTGATCCTTCTTTCCATAATCTTTGTGGTTGGATTATGTTTTTTGAGGTATTTATTGCTCATATATGCATTCCATAGTGAGTATGTGGTTCGAAATTCCACCATCTCTTCATGAACAAGGCTTTGGATATGTCCTCCACATCTCTGAATCCCAAACCCCCTTCCTCTAGTGGTAGACATGCCTCCTTCCATTTTGTCCAATGTTTGCCTTTGTCCCCTACTGTGTTACACCAATAGAATTGGGCTAACATTTTGTGAATTTTTCAAAGACAAATTTTGGGGGGTTGTTCTTGACGATATATGAATAGGCATGGCTTGCAGGACATGTTTCAATAGAATAGCCCTACCCCCAAATGATAGGAGTTTTCCTTTCCATCCCAGCAATTTGTTAGCAATTTTAGAGAGAATTTCTGTATAAAAAGGTCCTTGAGCTTTACTATAGTAGATGGGGCAACCTAGATATATGATAGGAAAAGATTGTCTTGCCATACCAGTGATTCTTTCTACATTTGGGAATTCGGCTTGACCTTGAGATGATGCATGTAAATAGCACTCTTGTTCTTGTTAATGAGTTGTCCAGAAGCCTTCTCATAATCTCCCAACACATTCATTATCTTCTGGAGAGATGATGGGCAAGTTGAGGCAAAGATGATTGTATCATCTGCATAGCATAGATGATTTATCCTTGGGCTCCATTTAGGCATGCAAAAACCACTTGAAACTTGTGTCCTTATACGGGGAGTTAAGAGCCTTTGATAACACTTGAGCGGCTATTATGAACGAGAGAAGGTGAAAGTGGATCTCCTTGTTTAACCCCTCTAGATGAGTGGAAGAAACCATGAGGTTGTCCATTCACTAGTATTGAGTACCAATTCTGTCCTACCAATTCATGAATATGTCCTATGAAGGTTTACGAAAAACCTATGGTCCTCGCACTTGCATTAAAAAGTTCCGGGAAAGCCTATCATAGGCTTTGGTCATGTCTAGCTTCATCACTACATTAGCCCACCCTTTATTACTCCTACTGTGTGGATTCTCATGTCGGATATGATCTCTTGAGTCAATAGGATGTTCTCCATTATGCTTCTTCCCTTTACAAATCCGGCTTGATTGTCGAGAGATCAAAGAAGGTATACATGTTGTCGATCTGTTGTGAATAATTACGGAGATCACTTTGTTCTTTGAAGTTGCTCAAACTTATGGGTCTCAAATCATTAAAAGTCTCCACCTTCTTCTTCTTAGGTATCAACACAATATTTGTGTGTGTCACAAATCTTGGTAGTTCTTTACCCTTGAAGAAGGCCTCCACCATATTGTGTACATCCTCTGCTATGATTTCCCAGCAAGTTTGGAAGAATAGCCCATTAAAACCATCGGCCCTCCGGCACTTTACTGGATTTAGTCCAAGGCTGCTAACTTTACTTCTTCCAAGGAGGGTGTTTGAGTCAATTTTGTGTTTTGTTCGGGGGTGATCATCTTACTTTTCAGATGTCTAAGTATTTCGGGGTTATCAAAGTTGTTAGTTTCTGAAATTGTGCTTTAAAGAACTTGACGACTTGATGACCACTTCTTGGCTATGTTCTAACCAAATTCCTTCACTGTCTTGTATTCTGTTTAGTTGTAGCATCTTTCTTCTACCATTGACTTGGGCATGAAAGAATTTGGAGTTTTTATCCCCATCTTTGAACCATGCCATGTTAGCTTTTGTTTCAGAATTCTTCTTCCAAGTGTTGAGCTTTGAGCAGATCTGCCTTCACTTTTTGCAAGTATTCTCTGTTTTTTTCCGAGTTATCATTCTCAAAAATTTCTTCTTGCACCTTGATTACATCTTCCAGATTTGTGATGTTCTGAAAAATGTCACCAAAGGTATCCCTGCTCCATTTGGTTAGAACTTTCTTCATATTCTTCATTCTGATATTCAATCTCCAGAAGGCATTTCCTGTTATCTCTATCTTCCAATTTTCCTTCACCACATCTAGGAATGTACTATGTTGTGTCCAAAAGTTCAGGAATTTGAAGGTCCTCTTGAATTGTACTATCTGGTCCTTGATTTCTACCGGCATGGGGGCATGGTGCGAGCTTTGTTCTATGCAAATGGCTGATTTCACACACTGGAAAATCTTGTTGTAATTCCATATTTCCAAAACATCTGTCCGAGTCTCTTGAAAATGCAGTCTGTCCCTGCTCTGCCATTCCACCAAGTGAAAGTACTTCCTTTGTAACCCAAATCAGTCAGGTTGCAATTTTGACTCCATTGTCTGAAATCTTCCACTTCTGTCATGGTAACTTCTTGGCCTCCATGTTTTTCATCTGAATTCATAATCACATTAAAATCCCCACCCACAAGCCAAGGATAAGACATGTTTTGTGCTAAATGTGACACGAGACTCCCGAGAGATGTCTTCTTTCTATTCTATCACACTTTGCATACACTAGTGTGATTATCAAATCCTTCTGAAGGCTGGAATTGGTCAGTTTGAGTGTCAGTTGTTGATCACAGTTAGCCAGAATGTTCCCTTGCCATTGTTCATCTACAAAGGCCCAGATCTTGCCAGATAAGTTGCTATAAGCCTTTTCCAGACCAAGTCTTCTTCTGTAAGCATCTATTCTGGTGAGTTGTTGGGAGGGTTCTGATATTCCTATTAGAAAGAACTTCTTTTTTGCATGCATTTTCATAAGTCTGCTAAATGCATTCTGAGTGTTAACTGATCTGATATTCCAAATGATAGCATTCATTATCAATTATTGGATTTGGAACCAGTACTCCTCCTTGTTTGCATTCCTGGGTGAGGAGATGCATTATTTTCATTGTTGCCTTTTTTCTTAGATTTCATATCCTTTTGGCTTGATGTTTTCCCAGATAGTTCACCTTTGGAACCTTTCTTTGAATTGTCTTTAAGTTGTTGCTTTCTTCCAGAGCCAGCATCAGCCACAATAGGTGTTTCTTTTGCTTTGATGACATCCCTCAGATTGGATTCTTCCTCAATAACAATGTCTTCAGCCTCTGTTGTGCTTGGGTTTATAGTCATGATTGTATCAGTATTGGCCATGGTATTGACATCTGCATTCCCTTCTTTCCCCACATCTTCTACTTGGATTGCAGAATCCTCATCTGTCTCTATCACTTCTATTATGGCATTCTGATTTCCTAGATTGCTGGATTCAGTAATCTCAGTTTCAGCTACTATATCAGGAGTATTTGCAGTATTGTCATCAGGGCCTGGATCTCTAGTATCATGTGACTCAGGAACCTCAGTTGCATTCTCATTACTCTGAATTTCTCCTTCTTCTTCAATTGTGGTGGTATCTTTTTCTATTTCTTTCTCATGTGATACATTACTAGGAACTTCCACACATACCTTGTTGGTAGTAACCATTTGTTGTTTTGAGCTTGAGTCCCCTTCCGGAACAGTGAAGGTTTTGTGTACCCATTCTTTAGTCATATTTTTTCCACTTGCCTCCTTGACAATTTTTTTGTGTCTTTGCTTTTACTGCCACACGGGTTCTGCTTTGCTCCGGATGTGGTGTTTGATCCGGGATTCTCTTCGAGTTGTTTTCTTCTCCATCTCCTAAAATTTGCAAATTTGTTGGTGCGAGCATTGTTTCTGTTTCATTGGCGGGATCGGTTCCTCCTTTTCTTTGCATGATTTTTGTTTCCCTTTGTTTTTCCCTTCTTTTGTTGTCCAAGTGTTGAAGTCTCCTACTACTCTCCCACTCTTAAGTTGATGAGGAGGAGGTTGTACAAATGGCTTCTCCTTTTGTTTATGTTCCACCCCTTTCTTGCCTTCATCTTTCTTCTTCCCTTCATTCCCTTTCTCTTCTATCTGTTGGTATTTCCGGCAACTATGTTCATCATGACCACCTGCAATTTGCGGGTTGTACAATACTTTGGAAGGAAGTCATATTTGATGTTTATCCATAGAGATTCAACTTCTTCCACATTAACTACTTGTATTTGAAATCTAGAGGGGTGTTTCTTGGTAAATCAATCTCCACTTTCACCCTAGCACAACTAGGCCTGGACTTAT
The DNA here is from genome assembly GCA_034509755.1 of Anisodus tanguticus. Taxonomy (NCBI): domain Eukaryota; kingdom Viridiplantae; phylum Streptophyta; class Magnoliopsida; order Solanales; family Solanaceae; genus Anisodus; species Anisodus tanguticus. The sequence continues at coordinate 96,270 of CM067540.1, read as the reverse complement.
TCCTAGTTGCGGCATCTACTGACAAGTGGAGTGCCTATTGCGGCGACAAATGAGAACATATCATCTTCTCCAAACCAATTTGGTGGAAGGTTAGGAAATGATATCCATGCTCTTTGCAATACTAGTTTCCTCTTGACATTGAAAGTAGGTAACCATTTAAATGTCCTCGTTAGCGAGAGACCAATTCTTTCCATTCAACCAAAAGCATGGTTTCGACATTAAGGTAATATAATCTTCAAATAGAGTACATCTCATCAAGATATGCCTATTACGAGAGAAGACCAATTGTTACACGACCTTTGAGTTCACATTCTTTGTGGAAGCGCATTTACGAGAAAATCAATGTACGGCCAACACATTGAATTTCCCGATTACGCATATTGCAATCCTTGTTGTATTATCGTTGTTTGGAGTTCCTTTGCATCATACAAGAAGGTTGGTTCACCGTGTAAGTATGATACGGGTGCGAAATTGTTCGAATTTGGGATTTGTGTTGAGTCGTTGCAAATCGCACCGAGATTGCGATGTTGGGTTACTGTGTATTGGAGAAAAGTTTGGAGTAGTCTAAGGGTTTAATGGTGGTGTTAGGATGTTGAGCAACCTCGGTGGGAGGTTGTCCGACGACCGGAGTGGCCATCAAGACTGATTTGGGTATTCCCCCAAATCGGGTAATGGCGCGGTGGTGTTGGCGATGGGTATATTGTGGGTTAGGGATGTGTATCGAGAGGTGGAGTGATGGTGGCCGACCTCGAGTGAGGTCGCCGGTGACCGGCGAGGTCTGGCGAGCTGCGATTTGGAAATCGCCACCAAGTCGCCAAAATCGCCCTATTTGGGAGAGAATTCGACCGCGGTGGGGTTTGGGTTTAGGGTTTAGGGTTTAGGTTTTTTTTTTTTTTTTTTTTTTGAAGCCACAGCCTCGCGGCTTGTGGAATTTTATTAATAATAAATAAAAAAGACAAGGGGCCCCAAAGGGGAAGTACAAGTAGGGGAGATTTCCTATTACCCCACGAGACTATCCTATAAGGCCTAAAAGAAATCTAACCTGAATGTAGAAAAAAGGAACTTGAGATAATCAAGTATTCTATGATCATCATAGAGTTTATAATACACTCTATGATGATATTACAAATGATGATACTAACATAAAGATAGGATAATATAAGTACAAAGCTAATGTCTACCTCTGAGCTTATAAAATCCTCAATATGATGTATCTTTTCTGTTGATCTTCCAAATATTCTTGAAATTGGATCATTTCTTTGCTTTGGAACGTGTGGTGATCGTTGTGGTAGTTGTAGCCATTGTCCTCTTCTTTGCTTGCTTTTTGTTGGACTTTGCTTCAAATCTTCTTTGTTCTTGTACGCACCGTTCCATGTATTCCGCATGTGGCAAATCCATGAGCGCTACAAACTCGTCATCCGTCATATCCGGGTGATATGCATTTTTGAAAGCATGAAATTGTTTGTAGGTCATGTTATTTCTATAGATGGGAGCCCCTTCATCCGATTCCGCCAATCTTTCGAACTCATCAAGCCCATCAAATCCACCACTAGCAGTTGCCTCCGCAAGTTGGCTAGAGATAGATTCAATTGACTCATCTTCTCCGAATCCCATTGCCGCAACCGATGCCTCAATCTCCTCATTTTCTTTCTCATTGTCACACCATCTCCTTCTCCGACTACTACTAGTCGAACTTGAGGATCCTTTCGCGGGGAATGAGAATGCTTTTTCACCCATTCCTCAGCGACAGGAGCCTTAGTTTTAGGTGTGAATTCACTAGAAGAAGAGATAGGTCTTTTACATGATTTTGTCGCATTGTACACAGTTCCATCCAAAGCAGCAACAAAGTCAGGATTGGCTACAGTAATAGCCATGCAGTTGGAGCCCTCGTTGGATGATTCAACAACGACTTGTCTTCTACCCGTTGTACCAGTGATTTCAAATGTCTCATACTCTTGAGTCTTCCCAATAATATTCTGCCTTGGGGTGCTTATTGGGCTCGGGTTTGGGTTCGTGGGTGGGCTCGGTTTTTGGATTGGAATTGGGCTCGGGTTATTAGGGTTTGGGCTCGGTTGGGGGGGGTTGCGGGTAGTTGCGGGTGGGGTCGGGTTGGGCGGGTCCGGGTTGGACAATGTGGGCCCGGGTCGAATTTATGGATAGGGTCGGGTTGGGTTGTGGGCCGGGTTGGCCGACAGTGGGTTGGGCCGAATCTGTTTGAGATTGGGTTGGGTTTTGTGTGGGGCTGGTTGCGGGTCGGGTTATGGGTGGTGGGTCGGAATTTTGTGGGTTTTTTTTTTTTACGGTGGGGTGGTGTCCAAAGAGGTTTCGGGAAGGGGTTTCCGGTAGGTGGTTTAGGGTTTTGGGGATTGGGGGTTTCGGGTAGAGTGGTATTAGGGTTAGGGTTAGGGTTTTGGGCCATTCCGCTAGGGTTTGGCCCGGCGGCCACCTGGGTGCTAGGGTTTCGGGTGGGTGGGCTGCCTGGACGGGGGGAGGGTCTTGGTAGGGTTACGGTGGGGTCGTCGGCGCCGCCTAGGGTTCCGGTGGGGTTTCGGCGCCGCCAAGTATTCGGTAGGGTTTCGGCGTCGGAAATCTCAAAAAATGTATTTTTTTGTAGGATTGTATTTTCCGTCGCACTGGACGGTGTTTCGACGGCCGGTGACGTCGTGTTCCTTGTTCCGGTCGTCGGAATAGGGTTTTCTAGCGAATTGGATGGGTTTTTTGTGTTTTGGGGTGGGTTTGGGTTGCCTTTTCCGGTGGTTTTCCGTACGTGATTGACGGTTTGCCATTCGGAATTGGTAGGGTGAGAGGTAGAAGAGAGGGGGGATGAGTAGGGTGGTGAGACTTACTTTTTTCTCCTCCTGCCGCCGTCAAACCTCTTGCCACCCTCGGATTCTCCTTGTTTGGTCTCAATTCCGGATTGAGTTTCCAACATCCAATTGAGTCATGTCCTTGTAGCTTGCAATTGGTACAATATTTGGGCAAGAAATCATATCTAATCCTTTGTTGTGTAGATGTAATTTCCGCCCCTTCACCCACTTGAATTAACACACTCTTGGGATGAACTTTAAGCAAATCAACTTCTACCTTTACTCTAGCACTACTAGGCCTTGTTTTATTCCTTGTAGCCGAGTCTATAGAGATGGGTATGCCCACTGACGCCGCCATGGAAAAAAGAGAGGATTCGCCATGGAAATGTGGAGGCAATCCAGGGAATGAAATCCATCCATAAGCAAATCTTGTCTCCTCATCCGGATTGAAGGTAACATCCCACTTGAAAGTTCTCATCAAGTAGGGCTTGTTCTTCTCCTTTATTTCAAAGGTTTGTCTTGACATCAAAGTATCATAATCCTCCGCAATTGTGCATCGAATCAAGACATGTCTATCACAAAGCAATCCAATATTCACCTCCGCCTTCAAACCACATTGCTTTGGAATCGCGGTTCTCAATAGCCCAATTTACGGCCAACCATGGCTAAACTTGCCAATAACCGCAAGATTTAAATTTTGTTGATGAATCATCACCTCCACTTCTTTCTTCTCAAACCTAACGGTAGGCTCACCATGTAGGTAAACAATAGGCTTGATTGGAATCGAAGAGGACATGGGAGAAGCATTGCCGCAAGGGCTAGAATTTCCGCCATTAATGGCGAGTTTCGGGAGATGACAAAAACGGGATGGTGGGGGATGATTTGAGGACGTTGGAGTAGTTGAGAGGGTGCGCGGGGATGGGGGGGTGGTGGCCGACCTCGGGGAGGAGGCCGGCCGGTGGCGGAATGGCCATCGAAGGCGGAAGGCTTTTGGATAGTGGATGGCCGAAAATCGCCTCAAGTTGAGAGCGTTTTTTCGGACCGTGTTTCGGTGAAAAGTGGGGGGGGGTTCGGGGTTCGAGGTTCGGGGTTCGGTTCGGTGTTCGGTGTTCGGTGTTCGGGGTTCGGGGGTTCGGGGGGGTTCGGGGTTCGGGGGGGGGTTCGGGGTTGGGTTCGGGGTTCGGGGTTGGGTTCGGGGTTGGGGGGGTTCGGGGGGGTTCGGGGTTCGGGGTTCGGGGTTCGGGGTTCGGGGTTCGGGGTTCGGGGGGTTCGGGGTCCGGGGTTTAGGGTTTAGGGTTTAGGGTTTAGGGTTTAGGGTTTAGGGTTTAGGGTCCGGTTTCGGGGGTTTTTTTTTTTTTTTTGGCCGGGGTTAGACTCGTAGGTCTAGCGGAGTTTTATTAATAATAATAAAAAGACAAGGGGCCCCGGGGTTAGGGGAAGGTACGGGGTTCGGGGGAGATTTCTGTTACCCCGGCTTGTGGTATATTAATAATATAAAGGACCTAGTAGGCCGGGGGGGACTATAATCTATCTATAAGGCCTAGAATGTCTAACAAAAAAAAAAGAACTTGACAACACCAAATATTCTATGATCATCATAGAGTTTATAATGCACTCTATGATGATATTACAAATGAGGATGCTAACATAATGGAGAAGTAATATAAGCACGAAGATGTGATCATCTACCTTCGGACTTATAAAATCCTCCACTGCGGCATCACTTCCTTCTCGTCTTCTAGGTATTCTTGAAATTTGATCATTTCTTCTTGGAGTTGACTAGTGACTCGGGAGGCCCAACATATTTTGAAGGATCTCTCATCTTTGACGCATCAAACTGGACTTTCTTCTTGGCTTCTCTCATTGGCATTTTCCTTACCGTTGGCATCTTGCCATCCCAGCTGTTCTTCCTTGTGAGCTTCTTCTTCGTACTTTGCCCATTTCGAGGCGATAGGTTCCCATTCTGAATGACAAGCATGCGCTCGGGATCCAAGGAGTCTTCCTCGGCCTCGACCACTCGATGTGCTAGCTACATTACCAAAGGGATCGGACATTACTGTCTCTGTTTTGCTGTCGTCTTTGCGAGAAGTAGTTCCCCCGGCGTCTTTCCTCCCATCTCGTCCACATTACCGGGCCCCCACGATTAGGACCCTCCAAGTAAAGTGTACGATGCGAGACGTCCTCAACGATAGTGGTTCGCATCCTCCTCAATAGCCTCGTCTATCCTCGTCGGCCTCATGACTCATATTGCCTATCTCCGGCTCATATCATCGGCCTCGAGTCCTCATCATATAATCCATATGCATCATAGTCGCGGAAATTATGTGCGGGCTTCGCTAGAAACGGAGCCATCTCTTCTTCATCATCGTGGTTACCGCCCAGTTCTACATACTCCTCTACACTCGAGATATGGGATAATAAGCTCGTTTGTCTTCTAGCTGCCGCCTCAAAAGATGACATTCCCATAAAATGTCCATGTTTTCGCCATTTTCTGTCAAAAGCTTGTCTAAGATGTCTTCTGTCGGCCAACCCGAACCAACTCCTCCTTCCCAACCTCCTCTCCATCTGTCTCACACCATTTCTTTTTCTCATTCTCGGAGGGAGTAATCGTGGCGGTACTAACGAGAGGGAATGTCGGAGGTGGCTTCATTTAGAGTGCAAGGTTGTGGAGGGAATGAGAATGCATTTTTAGCCAATTTTGAGTGGATGGGCTTTTTATGATTGGGTTGTATTCTTGGGTGTGGGATTAAGAATTGGCTTTGTAGGTGGGTTTGATGTTGAGCCGTATCGATATGGATTGTGGGCTTGTATTTTCGGAATGGGTATTTTTGGATTGGGCGAGTGGGGGTTGGGTTGGGCCGAGTGGGTTGGGCTCGGGGTGGGGGTTGGGTTCGGGTTTGGGGGTAGGGTTAATTGAATTTGGGGGTTCGGTTTCGGGTATGGGTATTGGGTCGGGTGGGTCAATTTCCGGGTCGGGGGTGGTTTCGGGTAGGGATTTTTTTTAGCGGGTCGGGTTGCGGGGAATTAGGGTTTAGTGGGGGGCGGTTTTGGGTAGCGGTTTAGGGTTTTGTGGGGGGGCGGTGTTGGTTAGCGGTTTAGGGTTTAGTGGCGGTAATGGGCGGGGGTGGTTTCGGGAGAGGGGTTTGCGGCGGGGGGTTTCGTGACAATATTTCCGGCACCGGTGGGGTGGCGGAAGGGTGATTTCGGTTTGGCGGTATGATGGTGGTTTTTTTGGTGGCGGGGTCATTAGGGTTTGAGGGTGGTTTTGGGTCAAACAAGGCCCATTGGGGGGGGTGGGGTAGTAGGGTTTACGGTTGGTGTTTTCCGGGGAACGGGGGTGGTCGCCGGTAGGGTTTCGGTAGGTTTTCGGCGCCGCCTAGGGTTAGGTAGAATTTCCGGTAGGGTTTCGGCGCCGCCACTGATTCGGTAGGGTTTCGGCATCGAAATTTTGGGGGGGGGTGTTTTTTGGGCCGGGAATCGATTTCAGACACACACTGGACGGTGTTTCCGATAGCCCTAGGCTCGGAATCTTGTTCCGATCGCCGAGAGTCTTGTTCCGTGGGTTTTGAAGGTGGTTTTAGAATTTGATTCTTGTTTTTCTTGTTTTTTCGAGTGTTGGAATCCAATTGTTGGATGGGGTTGAATCAAAGCATTGGTAGTTGAGATAGGGGCTTGTTGGCTAGGGTTAGATGAAGAAGAAGTAGGAATTGAGGCCTTACCTTTGCCTATTTCCGCTTGCCGTCTCCTTTGCCCTCGACACCTTTGCCACCATCAATTTCTTTAGCTTTTTCGGCGGCAATCTTTGGTTGTAGGTTCCAACATCCATCAACATCATGCCCTTGTAGCTTGCAATTGGTACAATATTTTGGCTTGAAATCATATCTAATTTTTTGTAATTCGGATGTGATTCCATCTCCTTCTCCCACTTGAATTACAACATGTTGGGGATGGTTTTGAGTAAATCAAACTCCACTTTGACTCTAGCACAACTTGGTCTTGTTTTATTCAAGGTGGCCGAATCAATGGCAATTGGGGACCCTTGCCTTGCCGCCGCCAACGAGAAAAGTGTAGACTCTCCATAATAATGTGGGGATAATCGGGGAATGAAATCCATCCATATGCAAATCTACTTTCCTCCGCCGGATTAAAAGATATATCCCATTTGAAGGTTCTCATCAAATAGGGCTTATTCTTCTCCTTTATCTCAAAAGTTTGTCTTGACATCAAGGTGTCAAAATCTTCAACAATCGAACATCGAATCAAAACATGTCTATCACAAAGCAAACCAATACGTACCTCCGCCTTCAAACCACATTGCTTTGGGATAGCATTCTGTAGGAAAGCTATATCGGGCCATCCATGGCTAAACTTTCCAACAATTGCAAGAGTTAATTCTTGGTGATGAATCATCACCTCCACTTCCTTCTTCTCAAACCTAATCGTAGGCTCACCATGTAGGTAAACAATAGGCTTGATTGGGATTGGAATTGACATGGGAGAGGGGTCGCCGCAAGGCCTAGGGTTTCCGCCATTGGCAGTTTCGGAAATCTGCAATGGCGGGATGGTTGGGGATGATTTGAAGAGGTTTGAGTAGTCTAGGGGTTGCGCGGGGATGGGAGGGTGATGGCCGACCTCGGGAGGAGGCCGGCCAGTGGCCGGAATGGCCATAATTGGCCGGAACTTGAAAATTGGAAATTGTCGCCAAATCGCCCTCGCCTTGGGAGCGTTTTCCCGAGGCGTGTTTCGGTGAAAAGTGGGGTTTAGGGTTTAGGGTTTAGGGTTTGGGGTTTGGGGTTTGGGGTTTGGGGCTTGGGGCTTGGGGCTTGGGGCTTGGGGCTTGGGGCTTGGGGCTTGGGGCTTGGGGCTTGGGGCTTGGGGCTTGGGGTTGGGGCTTGGGGCTTGGGGCTTGGGGCTTGGGGCTTGGGGCTTGGGGCTTAGGGCTTAGGGCTTAGGGCTTAGGGTTTAGGGTTTAGGGTTTAGGGTTTTTTTTTTTTTTTTGAAGCCACAGCCTCTCGGCTTGTGGAGTTTTATTAATAACATAAAAGGAAAACATGGAGCCCCATAGGGGAAGTACAAGCAGGGGGGAGACTTCCTATACCCCCACCTGGCTACTCCTATTGAGGCAAGCCTCCTAGCCAGAATGTAAAAAGAAAGAGCTAGCTAAAACTAGATATTCTATGATCATCATAGAGTTTATAATACACTCTATGATGATATAACAAATGATGATACTAACATAGAGAAAAACTAATATAAGAACAAAGCTATCTTCTACCTACGGCCTTATAAAGTCTTCAATACGGTGTACCTTTTCTTGTGCATCTTCCAAGTATGTATGAAATTGAATCATCCTTTACGTGCATATGTCATTAAGTTTGCTTGCACTGTTCCTTGCTCTTCTACTTCTTCTTGGGCGGGTGTGAATGCCGTGCTATCTTGTTGATTCATTCATGTCATCGCATTCGACTTTCCATAGGTGCCTTTCCTTTGTCAAGCCCTCTAGAGAGTGTCTTCATTGTCCATGACTTCCACCTCTTCATCATCACCCCATTTCCTCTCTCTTCACTACTAGTAGTGGGTAAATCTAAGCACGCTTGATTTAGCACTACTAATTTGCTAGGAGGCGAAATCCGATGTGGTAGGAAAGATGGCATACTTGGCATTGGATTAGGTTGTGAATTATTAATTGAGTTTGGGCTTGAAATTGGGTTTGTGTATTTTATTGTTGTGGGCCCCGCGGGTGTGTGTGGACTTGGGCTCGGGTGGGGGGGCCGTGTGGGTGTGGGGCCGGGTTCGGGTTGGGTTGGGCGAGAGGGGCTTTGGGTTGGGTGCCGGGTTAGGGCATTTCGGGTAGGGTTCGGTTAGGGGTTTCTCGGTTAGGGTTTCGGGTAGTGTAGGGTTAGGGTTTGACGGCGGCAAAGGCCGAATTTGCGCCGGATTCGGGGGGATTTACGGTGGCGGGGTGTTTCGGGATGCGTGATTTCCGGAGTAGGATTTTGTGGGGTCGGGTTCGGGGTCGGGTCGACCCGGAATTGGGTAGAGTTGGGCAATTGTGCCCTAACCCGGTTTAGGGTTAGGGTTAGGGGCGGCGGAAATAGGGTTTATTGGTGGTTCCGGTAGGATAGGTGGGTTTCGGGGTGGTTTCGACGGGGTTTCCGGTGGTTTGGGTCGCGGAGCTGCGGTTTTTTTGGTTCGGGTTGGGTGGGTTAGGGCTAGGGTTTCCCAACCCCGGTATTGGATTAGGGTTTATTGGGGGCGGTATTAGGGTTTGGGCACGATTCGGGAGAATGGGCGGTTTCCGGTAGGGTTCGGTAGGTGTCTCGACGGAAATTGGTGATTTGATGGGGGGGTGTGTTTCGACGGTGATGATGCCGGAATCAGCTTTGTTTCAGTCGCGAGAATGCCAATTTCGGTGAGGATTTGGGTGAGAATAGGTTTGTTTTGAGGAAGAGGCTATATTTCCAACATCCAAAACCACTTGAGGGTTGTTTCGATCATCGGAGTAGTATTTTCCATCAAATCCAAAGGCTGTTTTTGGTGGTTTTGTTTTTTTCTTTTGTGAGTTACGGTAGTCCATTCTGAGGGGGGGTTTGGGGCCGTAGGTAGTGGTTTTGGGTTAGGGTTTTGACGGCTAGGGTTTGTAGGGGGTAGAGTAGGGTTAGGAGCCTTACCTTTTGCCGCCGCCACCACTGAATCTTCACCGTGATTCCTCTTTTCCGGTTGCAATTCCGGGTGTTCCTTCCAACATCCTTGAAGATCATGTCCTTGCAACATACAAGTAGTGCAATATTTGGGTAGGAAATCATAACGGATCTTGTATGACATTGTTTCCATCTCCTCCCCATTCATGATTTGTATGTTATACCTTTGTGGGTGTTCTTGTAGCAAATCGGCTTCCACCTTGACCCTAGCACAACTAGGTCTTGTTTTGTTCAAAGTAGCCGCATCAATTGCAATTGGCCTCCCCACCGCCGAAGCTATGGAGAATAAAATCGATGGGACATAGAAATTGGGAGGTAAATTGGGGAAAGAAAGCCAAATTACCGCCATGCTTGTCTCTTCTTCCGGAGTAAACCCTATATCCCATTTGAAAGTTCTCATCAAAAAGGATTTGGAGCTCTCCTTTATCCAAAAATTAGGCCTTGACATCAAAGTGACATAGTCTTCTTCGATTGAACATCGAATCAACACATGCCTATTGTGCAAAAGCCCAATATTCACTTCCGCTTTCAATGAACATTGCTTAGGAATAGCCGTCCTCAAGAAAGCAATAGATGGCATTCCATGACTAAACTTACCAACTACGGCATACTTCAAATCTTGTTGTTCCACCATAGATGCAACTTCTTGATTAGTAAACCGAATTGTTGGCTCGCCATGAAGGTAGGTGATTGGTTTTTGTGGAATTGAGGGAGTAGGGTTTCGGCCAAGAGAGTTCTCGGCCAAGCCATTACCGCCGCCAATTTTGTGGGAGTTGGTGACGATATTGGAGTATGAAATAGGTTGGGGAATGGTCGCGGGAGGTTGGGTGACCTCGGGAGGAGGCCACCCCCGTTGCCGTCACGGCCGGGATGGCGGAAAATGGTCGAAGGCTTGGGGAAGTTGACACGCCGAAAATCGCCTCTCCTAGAGAGCGTTTTTTCGGACCGTGTTTCGGTGTGAAAAGGGGGGGTTTAGGGGGGGTTTAGGGTTTAGGGTTTAGGGTTTCGGGGTTCGGGGTTTAGGGTTCGGGGGGTTCGGGGTTCGGGGTTCGGGGTTCGGGGTTCGGGGTTTGGTTCGGGGTTCGGGGTTCGGGTTCGGGGTTCGGGGTTCGGGGTTAGGTTTAGGGTTCGGGGTTCGGGGGTCGGGGTTCGGGGTTCGGGGTTTAGGGTTCGGGGTTCGGGGTTTTTAGGGTTTAGGGTTTAGGGTTTAGGGTTTAGGGTTTAGGGTTTTTTTTTTTTTTTGAAGCCACGGCCTCGCGGCTTGTGGAATTTTATTAATAATAAAATAAAAGACAATGGGGCCCCAAAGGGGAAGTACAAGCGGGGGGAGATTTCCTATTACCCCACGAGACTATCCTAAAAGGCCTAAAAGAAATCTAACTGAATGTAGAAAAAAGGAACTTGAGATAATCAAGTATTCTATGATCATCATAGAGTTTATAATACACTCTATGATGATATTACAAATGATGATACTAACATAAAGATAGGATAATATAAGTACAAAGCTAATGTCTACCTACGAGCTTATAAAATCCTCAATATGATGTATCTTTTCTGTTGCTCTTCCAAATATTCTTGAAATTGGATCATTTCTTTGCTTTGGAGCGTGTGGTGATCATTGTGTGGTATTTGTAGCCATTGTCCTCTTCTTTGCTTGCTTTTTGTTGGACTTTGCTTCAAATCTTCTTTGTTCTTGTCGCACCTTTCCATGTATTCCGCATGTGGCAAGTTCATGAGTGCTACAAACTCATCATCTGTCATATCCGGATGATATGCATTTTGAAGGCATAGAATTGTTTGTAGGTCATGTTGTTTTTACGTAGATGGGGGCCCCCTCGTCCGATTCCGCCAAGCGCTCATACTCATCAAGCCCATCAAATCCGCCACTAGCTTTTGCCTCCGCAATTTGACTAGAGATAGATTCAATTGACTCATCTTCTCCAAATCCCATTGCCGCAACCGATGCCTCAATCTCCTCATTTTCTTTCTCATTGTCACACCATCTCCTTCTCCGACTACTACTAGTCGAACTTGAGGATCCTTTCGCGGGGAATGAGAATGCTTTTTCACCCATTCCTCGGCGACAGGAGCCTTAGTTTTAGGTGTGAATTCACTAGAAGAAGAGATAGGTCTTTTACCGATTTTGTCGCGGTGTACAGTTCCATCCAAAGCGACCACAAAGTCGGGATTGGCTACGGTAATAGCCATGCAATTGGAGCCCTCGGTGGATGATTCAACAACGACTTGCCTTCTATCCATTTGTACCGGTGATTTCAAATGTCTCATACTCTTGAGTACGCACAATAATATTCTGCCTTGGGGTGCTTATTGGGCTCGGGTTTGGGTTCGTGGGTGGGCTCGGTTTTGGGCTGAAATTGGGCTTGGGTTATTAGGGTTTGGGTTCGGTTGGGGAGGGTTGCGGGTAGTTGCGGGTGGGGTCGGGTTAGGCGGGTCTGGGGTAGTATATGTGGGCACTGGGTCGAGAATATATTGGTAGGGTCGGGTTGGGTTGTGGGCGGGTTGGCCGACAGTGGGGTGGGCCGAAGCTTGTTTGGGCTTGGGTTTGGTTTTGTGTGGGGGTGGTTGCGGGTCGGGTTGTGGGTGATGGGTCCGAATTTTGTGGACTTTTTTTCTGGTGGGGTGGCGTCGAGGAGGTTTCGGGAAGGGGTTTCCGGTAGGTGGTTTAGGGTTTTGGGGATTGGGGGTTTCGGGTAGAGTGGTATTAGGGTTAGGGTTAGGGGTTTGGGCCATTCCGCTAGGGTTTGGCCCAGCGGCCACCAGTTGCTAGGGTTTCGGGTGGGTGGGCTGCTGGATGGGGAGAGGGTCTTGGTAGGGTTCGGTGGGGTCGCCGGCGCCGCCTAGGGTTCGGTGGGGTTTCGGCGCCGCCCAAGGATTCCGGTAGGGTTTCGACGTCGGAAATCTCAAAAATGTATTTTTTTGTAGGATTGTATTTTCCGTCGCTGGACGGTGTTTCCGACGACCCGGTGACGTCGTGTTTCTTGTTCCGGTCGCCGGAATAGGGATTTCTAGCGAATTGGATGGGATTTTTTTTGTGTTTTGGGGTGGGTTTGGGTTGCCTTTTCCGGTGGTTTTCCGTCGTGGTTGACGGTTTGCCATTCGGAATTGGTAGGGTGAGAGGTAGAAGAGAGGGGGATGAGTAGGGTGGTGAGACTTACTTTTTTCTCCTCCTGCCGCCGTCAAACCTCTTGCCACCGCCGGATTCTCCTTGTTTGGTCTCAATTCCGGATTGAGTTTCCAACATCCAATTGAGTCATGTCCTTGTAGCTTGCAGTTGGTACAATATTTGGGCAAGAAATCATATCTAATCCTTTGTTGTGTAGATGTAATTTCCGCCCCTTCACCCACTTGAATTAACACACTCTTGGGATGAACTTTAAGCAAATCAACTTCTACCTTAACTCTAGCACTACTAGGCCTTGTTTTATTCCTTGTAGCCGAGTCTATAGATATAGGCTTGCCCACCGAAGCCGCCATGGAGAAAAGAGAGGATTCACCATGGAAGTGTGGGGGCAATCCGGGAAGGAAATCCATCCATAAGCAAAACGTGTCTCCTCCTCCGGATTGAAAGTAACATCCCATTTGAAAGTTCTCATCAAGTAGGGCTTGTTCTTCTCCTTTATTTCAAAGGTTTGTCTTGACATCAAAGTATCATAATCCTCCGCAATCGTGCATCGAATCAAGACATGTCTATCACAAAGCAATCCAATATTCACCTCCGCCTTCAAACCACATTGCTTTGGAATCAAGGTTCTCAATAAACCAATTTCGGGCCAACCATGGCTAAACTTGCCTATGACCGCAAGATTTAATTCTTGTTGATGTATCATCACCTCCACTTCTTTCTTCTCAAACCTAACAGTAGGCTCACCATGTAGGTAAACAATAGGCTTGATTGGAATCGAAATGGACATGGGAGAGGTAGTGCCGCAATGGCTAGAGTTTCCGCCATTGTTGGCAGTTTCGGGAGATGACAAAACCGGGATGGTGGGGGATGATTTGAGGACGTTGGAGTAGTTGAGGGGGTGCGCGGGGATGGGAGGGTGGTGGCCGACCTCAGGAGGAGGCCGACCAGTGGCCGGAATGGCCATTTTTGGCCGGAATCGCTGTTTGGGAAAAGTCGCCGAAAATCGCCTCAAGTTGAGAGCGTTTTTTCGGACCGTGTTTCGGTGGGTTTAGGGTTTAGGGTTTAGGGTTTGGGGTTTAGGGTTTAGGGTTTAGGGTTTAGGGTTTAGGGTTTAGGGTTTAGGGTTTAGGGTTTAGGGTTTAGGGTTTAGGGTTTAGGTTTTTTTTTTTTTAGAAGCCACAGCCTCTCGGCTTGTGGAGTTTTATTAATAACATAAAAGGAAAACATGGGGCCCCATGGGGAAGTACAAGCGGGGGGAGACTTCCTATACCCCCACGGCTACTCCTATTGAGGCAAGCCTCCTAGCCAGAATGTAAAAAGAAAGAACTAGCTAAAACTAGATATTCTATGATCATCATAAAGTTTATAATACACTCTATGATGATATGACAAATGATGATACTAACATAGAGAAAAACTAATATAAGAACAAAGCTATATCTTCTACCTCGGCCTTATAAAGTCTTCAATACGGTGTATCTTTTCTTGTGCATCTTCCAAGTATGTATGAAATTGAATCATCCTTTACGTGCATATGTCATTAAATTTGCTTGCTGTTCCTTGCTCTTCTACTTCTTCTTGGGCGGGTGTGAATGCCGTGCTATCTTCTTGTTGATTCATTCATGTCATCGACATTCGACTTTCCATAGGTGCCTTTCCTTTGTCAAGCCCTCTAGAAAAGTTGTCTTCATTGTCCATGACTTCCACCTCTTCATCATCACCCCATTTCCTCTCTTCACTACTAGCAGTGGGTAAATCTAAGCACGCTTGATTTAGCACTACTAATTTGCTAGGAGGCGAAATCCGATGTGGTAGGAAAGATGGCATACTTGGCATTGGATTAGGTTGTGAATTATTAATTGAGTTTGGGCTTGAAATTGGGTTTGTGTATTTTATTGTTGTGGGCCCCGCGGGAGTGTGTGGACTTGGGCTCGGGTGGGGGGCCGTGTGGGTGTGGGGCCGGGTTCCGGGTTGGGTTGGGCCGAGAGGGCTTTGGGTTGGAGTGCGGGTAGGGAAATTTGTTTCGGGTAGGGTTCGGTTAGGGGTTTCTCGGTTAGGGTTTCGGGTAGTGTAGGGTTAGGGTTTGCGGCGGCAAATTTGAATTTGCGCCGGATTCGGGGGATTTACGGTGGCGGGGTGTTTCGGGATGCGTGATTTCCGGAGTAGGATTTTGTGGGGTCGGGTTCGGGGTCGGGTCGACCGGAATTGGGTAGAGTTGGGCAATTGTGCCCTAACCCGTTTAGGGTTAGGGTTAGGGGGCGGCGGAAATAGGGTTTATTGGCGGTTCGGTAGGATAGGTGGGTTTCGGGGTGGTTTCGACGGGGTTTCCGGTGGTTTGGGTCGCCGGAGTTGCGGTTTTGGTTCGGGTTGGGTGGGTTAGGGCTAGGGTTTCCCAACCCCGGTATTGGATTAGGGTTTATTGGGGCGGTATTAGGGTTTGGGCTGATTCCGGGAGAATGGGCCGGTTTCCGTAGGGTTTCCGGTAGGTGTCTCGACGGAGATTGGCTGATTTGATGGGGAAATTTTGTGTTTCGACGGTGATGATGCCGGAATCACTTTGTTTCGATCGGCAGAATGCCAATTTCGGTGAGGATTTGGGTGAGAATAATTTGTTTTGAGGAAGAGGCTATATTTCCAACATCCGAAACCACTTGAGGGTTGTTTCGATCGCGGAGTAGTATTTTCCATCAAATCCAAATTTGTTTTTGGTGGTTTTGTTTTTTTCTTTTGTGAGTTACGGTAGTCCATTCTGGGGGGGTTTGGGGCCGTAGGTAGTGGTTTTGGGTTAGGGTTTTGACGGCTAGGGTTTGTAGGGGGTAGAGTAGGGTTAGGAGCCTTACCTTTTGCCGCCGCCACCACTGAATCTTCACCATGATTCCTCTTTTCCGGTTGCAATTCCGGGTGTTCCTTCCAACATCCTTGAAGATCATGTCCTTGCAACATACAAGTAGTGCAATATTTGGGTAGGAAATCATAACGGATCTTGTATGACATTGTTTCCATCTCCTCCCCATTCATGATTTGTATGTTATACCTTTGTGGGTGTTCTTGTAGCAAATCGGCTTCCACCTTGACCCTAGCACAACTAGGTCTTGTTTTGTTCAAAGTAGCCGCATCAATTGCAATTGGCCTCCCCACCGCCGAAGCTATGGAGAATAAAATCGATGGGACATAGAAATTGGGAGGTAAATTGGGGAAAGAAAGCCAAATTACCGCCATGCTTTTCTCTTCTTCCGGAGTAAACCCTATATCCCATTTGAAAGTTCTCATCAAAAAGGATTTGGAGTTCTCCTTTATCCAAAAATTAGGCCTTGACATCAAAGTGACATAGTCTTCTTCGATTGAACATCGAATCAACACATGCCTATTGTGCAAAAGCCCAATATTCACTTCCGCTTTCAATGAACATTGCTTAGGAATAGCCGTCCTCAAGAAAGCAATAGATGGCATTCCATGACTAAACTTACCAACTACGGCATACTTCAAATCTTGTTGTTCCACCATAGATGCAACTTCTTGATTAGTAAACCGAATTGTTGGCTCTCCATGAAGGTAGGAGATTGGTTTTTGTGGAATTGAGGGAGAAGGGTTTCGGCCAAGAGAGTTCTCGGCCAAACCATTACCGCCGCCAACGTTGTGGGTGTTGGTGACGATGTTGGAGTATGTAACGGGTGGGGGAATGTCGCGGGAGTTGGGTGACCTCGGGAGGAGGCCACCCCGTAGCCGTCACGGCCAGAATGGCCGGAATTGGTCGAAAGCTTTGGAAAGTTGGATGGCCGAAAAATCGCCTCTCCTAGAGAGCGTTTTTTCGACCGTGTTTCGGTGAAAAGTGGGGTTTAGGGTTTAGGGTTTAGGGTTTAGGGTTTGTTGAAGCCGTTAGACTCGTAGGTCTAGCGGAGTTTTATTAATAATAATAAAAAGACAAGGGGCCCCATAGGGGAAATACAAGCAGGGGGGAGATTTCCTGTTACCCCACTATATTACTCCTATAAGGCCTATAAGGCCTAGAAACTATAATCTAACAGGAATGTAAAAAGAAAGAACTTGACAACACCAAATATTCTATGATCATCATAGAGTTTATAATGCACTCTATGATGATATTACAAATGAGGATGCTAACATAATGGAGAAGTAATATAAGCACGAAGATGTGATCATCTACCTTCGGACTTATAAAATCCTCCAACTGCTGCTTCACTTCCTTCTCGTCTTCTAGGTATTCTTGAAATTTGATCATTTCTTCTTGGAGTTGACTAGTGACTCAGGAGGCCCAACATATTTTGAAGGATCTCTCATCTTGGTTTGCATCGAAGCTGGACTTTCTTCTTGGCTTCTCTCATTGGCATTTTCCTTACCGTTGGCATCTTGCCATCCCGGTGTTCTTCCTTGTGAGCTTCTTCTTCGTACTTTGCCCATTTCGAGGCGATAGGTTCCCATTTACGAATGACAAGCATGCGCTACGGATCCAAGGAGTCTTCCTCGGCCTCCGACCACTCGATGTGCCAGCAACATTACCAAAGGGGTCGGACATTACACTGTCTCTGTTTTGCCTGTCTTGCTGCTTCTGAGTAGAGTTCTCCCAGCGTCTTTCCTCCCATCTCGTCCACATTACCAGGCCCCCCCTGATTAGGACCCTCCAATAGAAGTACCTGATCTGGGCTGACCTCCACTGCTATCGGCTCTGCTTCCTCGTCAATATCCTCATCGGCCTCATGACTCATATTGCCTATCTCCACTCCATATCATCGACCTACGAGTCCTCATCATATAATCCATATGCATCATAGTCGCGGAAATTATGTGCTTTGGTTCGCTAGAAACAGAGCCATCTCTTCTTCATCATCCGTATTACCACCCGAGTTCACATACTCCTCTACACCGAGATCTGGATAATAAGCTCGTTTATCATCTACTGCCGCCTCAAAAGATGACATTCCCATAAAATGTCCATGTTTCGCCATTTTCCTGTCAAACACTTGTCTAAGTCGTTCTCTGTCGGCCAACCCAGAACCAACTTCCTCCATCTCCGCCTCCTCATCATCTGTCTCACACCATTTCTTTTTCTCATTCTCAGAGGGAGTAATTGTGGCAGTACTAACAGAGGGAATGTCAGAGGTGGCTTCATTTAGAGTGCAAGGTTGTGGAGGGAATGAGAATACGTTTTTTAGCCAATTTTGAGTGGATGGGCTTTTTATGATTGGGTTGTATTCTTGGGCTGTGGGATTAAGAATTGGCTTTGTAGGTGGGTTTGAGGTTGAGCCCGTATCTGACACGGACTGTGGGCTTGTATTTTCGGAATGGGTATTTTTGGATTGGGCCGAGTGGGGGTTGGGTTCGGGTTTGGGGGGGTCGGGTTAATTGAATTTGGGGGTTCAGTTTCGGGTATGGGTATTGGGTCGGGTGGGTCAATTTCCGGGTCAGGGGTGGTTTCGGGTAGGGACTTTTTTAGCGGGTCGGGTTGCGGGGAATTAGGGTTTAGTGGGGGGGCGGTTTTGGGTAGCGGTTTAGGGTTTTGTGGGGGGGCGGTGTTGGTTAGCGGTTTAGGGTTTAGTGGCGGTAATGGGCGGGGAGTGGTTTCTGGGAGAGGGGTTTGCGGCGGAGGGTTTGCCGACAATATTTCCGGCACCAGTGAGGTGGCGGAAGGGTGGTTTGCTGGCGGTAAGATGGTGGTTTTTTTGGTGGCGGGTTCATTAGGGTTTAGAGGGTGGTTTTGGGTCAAACACGGCCCATTGGGGGGGGGTGGGCAGCAGGGTTTCTGGTTGGTGTTTTCCGGGAACAGGGGGGGTCGCCGGTAGGGTTTCCGGTAGGTTTCGGCGCCGCCTAGGGTTCCGGTAGAGTTTCCGGTAGAGTTTCCGGCGCCGCCACTGATTCCGGTAGGGTTTCCGGCATCGAGAATTTTGGGGGGGTCGTTTTTTGGTGGGGAATCGATTTCCGACACCTGGACAGTGGTTCCGATAGCCCTAGACTCCGGAAACACTGTTCCAGTCGCCGGAATTACTGTTCCAGTGGGTTTTGAAGGTGGTTTTAGAATTTGATTCTTGTTTTTCTTGTTTTTTCGAGTGACTGGAATCCAATTGTTGGATGGGTGTTGAATCAAAGCATTGGTATTTGAGATAGGGGCTTGTTGGCTAGGGTTAGATGAAGAAGAAGCAGGAATTGAGGCCTTACCTTTGCCTATTGCCGCTGCCGTCTCCACTGCCCTTGACACCTTGCCGCCATCAATTTCTTTAGCCTTTTCTGGCCGCAATGCTGGTTGTAGGTTCCAACATCCATCAACATCATGCCCTTGTAGCTTGCAATTGGTACAATATTTTGGCTTGAAATCATATCTAATTTTTTGTAATTCGGATGTGATTCCATCTCCTTCTCCCACTTGAATTACAACATGTTGGGGATGGTTCTTGAGTAAATCAAACTCCACTTTGACTCTAGCACAACTTGGTCTTGTTTTATTCAAGGTGGCCGAATCAATGGCAATTGGGGACCCAACTGCCGCCGCCAACGAGAAGAGTGTAGACTCTCCATAATAATGTGGGGATAATCCGGGGAATGAAATCCATCCATATGCAAATCTACTTTCCTCCGCCGGATTAAAAGATATATCCCATTTGAAGGTTCTCATCAAATAGGGCTTATTCTTCTCCTTTATCTCAAAAGTTTGTCTTGACATCAAGGTGTCAAAATCTTCAACAATCGAACATCGAATTAAAACATGCCTATCACAAAGCAAACCAATACGTACCTCCGCCTTCAAACCACATTGCTTTGGGATAGCATTCCGTAGGAAAGCTATATCGGGCCATCCATGGCTAAACTTTCCAACAATTGCAAGAGTTAATTCTTGGTGATGAATCATCACCTCCACTTCCTTCTTCTCAAACCTAATCGTAGGCTCACCATGTAGGTAAACAATAGGCTTGATGGGGATTGGAATTGACATGGGAGAGGGGTCGCCGCAAGGCCTAGGGTTTCCGCCATTGGCAGTTTCGGAAATCTGCAATGGCGGGATGGTTGGGGATGATTTGAAGAGGTTTGAGTAGTCTAGGGGTTGCGCGGGGATGGGAGGGTGATGGCCGACCTCGGGAGGAGGCCGGCCAGTGGCCGGAATGGCCATAATTGGCCGGAACTTGAAAATTGGAAATTGTCGCCAAATCGCCCTCGCCTTGGGAGCGTTTTCCCGAGGCGTGTTTCGGTGAAAAGTGGTTTAGGGGGTTTAGGGTTTAGGGTTCAGGGTTCAGGGTTCGTGGTGGGTTCGTGGTTCTGTGGTTCGTGGTTGTGGTTCGTGGTTCGTGGTTCGTGGTTCGGTGGTCCAGGGTTCGTGGTTCGTGGTTCGTGGTTCAGTGGTTCGTGGTTCGTGGTTCGTGGTTCGTGGTTCGTGGTTCAGTGGTTCGTGGTTCGGGTTCGTGGTTCGTGGTTCGTGGTTCGTGGTTCAGGGGGTTCTGTGGTTCGGGTTCTGGTTCTGTGGTTCGTGGTTCTGTGGTTCGTGGTTCGTGGTTCGTGGTTCGTGGTCGGGTCCAGGGTCCAGGGTCCAGGGTCAGGGTTCGTGGTTCGTGGTTCAGTGGTTCGTGGTTCGTGGTTCGTGGTTCGTGGTTGTGGTCTGTGGTTCAGTGGTTCGTGGTTCGTGGTTCGTGGTTCGTGGTTCGTGGTTCGTGGTTCGTGGTTCGTGGTTCGTGGTTCGTGGTTCGTGGTTGTGGTTCGTGGTTCAGTGGTTCGTGGTTCAGTGGTTCGGTGGTTCTGTGGTTCGTGGTTCGTGGTCTGGTGAGTTCGTGGTTCGGGTTCGGTGGTTCGTGGTTGTGGTTCGGGTTTAGGGTTCAGGGTTGGTTCAGTGGTTCGTGGTTCGTGGTTGTGGTTGTGGTTCTGTGGTTCGTGGTTGGGGTTCGTGGTTCGGGGTTCTGTGGTTCGAGGTTCTGTGGTTCAGGGTTTAGGGTTTAGGGTTTAGGGTTTAGGGTTTAGGGTTTAGGGTTTTTTTTTTTGAAGCCACAGCCTCGCGGCTTGTGGAATTTTATTAATAATAAAAAGAAATACAAGGGGCCCCAAAGGGGAAGTACAAGTAGGGGGGACTCATCCTATTACCCTACGAGCCTATCCTATAAGGCCTAAAAAGAAAACTAACCTGAATGAAGGAAAAAGGAACTTGAAAATATCAAGTATTTAATGATCATCACAGAGTTTATAATGCACTCTATGATGATGTTACAAATGATGATACTAAGATAAAGAAGAACTAACAAGAGGACAAAGCTATAGACTACCTCTGGCCTGATGAAGTCTTCAATATGATGTACCTTTTCTTGCTCATCCTCTAAATATGTATGAACTTGTATCATTCCTGGAGAGTTCGGAGTATTGCCCTTCTACGAAAAGCTCTTTCTTGCTCTCTTACTTCTTATAGGTTCTGGGGCTCTACCCGCTGCATTATACTTGGGAGTCTGTACAGACCCCGTATCATCAGTAGTAAAGGATGAAGATGAAGATACCTGTGAATGTACCTCCTGTGCTCTGTCTAGCTGCTTCATTACTGATCTGGCCCTTGGTGCTTCTAAGACATAATCACCGGATCCTTGAACATGGTTGTCAAAGCCTCGTCGTGCCCTCAAGTTCCAATCCCTCCTTTGTTGTGAATCCTAGCATCCTCAGTGCCCGTGGATGCAAAATATTCGCATCAAGTCGCACTATAGGTGTGTCGGAATCAATTGAGCCAACCGGGGACCTTGGCTCTCTAAAGTCCATAGTAATTTGGGCATACCCTTCTTCATCTGATTCGGCTTCCTCCTCAACACAATCATCACCCCACTTCCTCCTTTCACTACTTGAAGTAGGCAACTCAACACAAGATTGATTAAGCTTAACCAAGCCTTCAAAGGAGTTTAAGGTACAAATAGGGGTGTATGTAGATGCTTGGGGATTTAAACACGAAATTGGGTTTTGGATTGGGCTAAAGTTGGGTCTCGGATTTTGGACTATTGGGCCGAGGGGGGTGTCAAATCGGGTAGGGTGAGGTCTCGGGTTGGGGGATGGTATCGGGTGGGCCCACGTTGGGTTGGGTTCGGGTAGTGGGCCCACATTTTTAGTGTATGGGCCGGGTCGGATTTCTGAACTGGGTGGGTATGTTGGGTGACCCGAAACCACTGTTGGAAGTGGTTTCGGGTTTTTAGGAATTGGGCCGGGTAGGGTTACATTCTCGGGTAGGGTTTCTTGTAGTGGTTTAGGGTTTTGGGTGGTGGTTTCGGGTAGGCTGGGTGGCGGCAGTTGCTGGAGGGGGCCGGAATACCAGGGGGGTTTCCTGTAGTGGTTTCCGGTAGCCCAGAATTTCTGGTGGTGGGTTCCGGTGATCCAGA
The DNA here is from genome assembly GCA_034509755.1 of Anisodus tanguticus. Taxonomy (NCBI): domain Eukaryota; kingdom Viridiplantae; phylum Streptophyta; class Magnoliopsida; order Solanales; family Solanaceae; genus Anisodus; species Anisodus tanguticus. The sequence continues at coordinate 74,273 of CM067540.1, read as the reverse complement.
AAAATTACCGCTAGAAGGGTTTTGAGGGGTAGCGGTATTAGGGTTAGGGTTTTGAGGGAGGGTGGTTTCGGGGCTAGGGTTTACCGGGAGGGTAGTGGTTTGCGGCGGGGTAGTGGTATTAGGGTTTAGGGGGCGGTAGGTGTTTTCCGGTAGGGTTTCTTGCCGGGAATCTATTTCCGGCGTCGGAACAGTGTTTCCGGCATGGAAAATTGCCGGAAGTACTGTTTTTACCGCCGGAACAGTGGTGAAATTGGTTTTTTGTGTAGATTTTGAGTTTTGTAGCAAGGATTTTTTGGTGTTCTTGCTAATAACAGTGGTCCATTCATTGGTTGCGGGAGGGTTTTGCGAATTGGCTGGGATTTGTGGATCAAGTAGGCTAGGGTTAGAAGATGAGGGGTTAGGGTTTGTGGACTTACCTTTGCCCCTTTGCCGCCGCCGCCACCTTCTCTCCGCCATCGATTTTGTTCTTTCCGGTAATGAGTTCCGGATGTAAAATCCAACATCCATGAATGTCATGCCCTTGTAATTTACAATTGGGACAATACTTGGGCAAGAAATCATACCTAATCTTGCCAGAATGCATTTTTGTACCTTCTCCTTCCCCAATTAGAATATTGTATCTTGTGGGGTGTTCCTTCCTCAAATCTGCTTCAACCTTAACCCTAGCACAACTAGGGCGAGTCTTGTTCTTGGTAGCCGCATCTATAGAGATAGGCTTGCCCACCGAAGATGCTAGGGATAACAAGATCGATTCAACAAAGAAATTGGGAGCCAAGTTTGGGAAAGAAATCCAAATTACCGCAAGGCTTGTCTCCTCTTCCGGATTAAACCACATATCCCATTTGAATGTTCTCATCAGGAAAGATTTCGATTGTTCTTTAATCCAAAAACTTGGCCGAGACATCAATGAAACATAATCTTCTTCGATTGTGCATCGAATCAAAACATGCCTATTGTGCAAAAGACCAACCTTTACCTCTGCTTTAAGCTCGCATTGCTTGGGTATTGCCGTCCTCAAGAAATTGAGATTTGGCATGCCATGGCTAAACTTACCTATGACGGCAAAGTTTAGGTCTTGTTGCTCGATTGTCAAGGTCACTTCTTGGTCGCTAAGCCTTATGGTAGGCTCACCATGAAGGTAGTGGAGTGGTTTTCTCGGAATATCAAAGTTTCCGCCATGGCTAGGGTTTTCGCCATTGGCTGAAAAGGAGGATTTGAAGAGATTGGCGTAGGTGGTGGACTGGGGGTTGGTGTGGGATGTCGTCGGGGGCTGGACGACCTCGGGGGGAGGCCGTCCAGTGGCCACCATGGCCATCGGAAGGCTGGAAGTTGGCTGTTTTGGGTTTTCGTCGAAACAGCCGGAAATCGCCCTCAAGTTGAGAGCGTTTTTCCGTGGGTTTAGGGTTTAGGGTTTAGGGTTTAGGGTTTTAGGGTTTAGGGTTTAGGGTTTAGGGTTTAGGGTTTAGGGTTTAGGGTTTAGGGTTTAGGGTTTAGGGTTTAGGGTTTAGGGTTTAGGTTTTTTTTTTTGAAGCCGTTAGACTCTTAGGTCTAGCGGAATTTTATTAATAATAATAAAAAAGACAAGGGGCCCCATAGGGGAATTACAAGCAGGGGGGAGATTTCCTGTTACCCCACTATATTACTCCTATAAGGCCTAGAAACTATAATCTAACAGGAATGTAAAAAGAAAGAACTTGACAACACCAAATATTCTATGATCATCATAGAGTTTATAATGCACTCTATGATGATATTACAAATGAGGATGCTAACATAATGGAGAAGTAATATAAGCACGAAGATGTGATCATCTACCTTCGGACTTATAAAATCCTCCAACTGCTGCTTCACTTCCTTCTCGTCTTCTAAGTATTCTTGAAATTTGATCATTTCTTCTTGGAGTTGACTAGTGACTCAGGAGGCCCAACATATTTTGAAGGATCTCTCATCTTGGCTGCATCGAACTGGACTTTCTTCTTGGCTTCTCTCATTGGCATTTTCCTTACCGTTGGCATCTTGCCATCCCAGCTGTTCTTCCTTGTGAGCTTCTTCTTCGTACTTTGCCCATTTCGAGGCGATAGGTTCCCATTCTGAATGACAAGCATGCGCTCTGGAGCCAAGGAGTCTTCCTCGGCCTCCGACCACTCTGATGTGCCAGCAATATTACCAAAGGGATCGGACATTACCTGTCTCTGTTTTGCCTGTCTTGCTGCTTCTGAGTAGAGATCTCCCAGCGTCTTTCCTCCCATTTCATCCACATTACCAGGCCCCCCCTGAGTAGGACCCTCCAATAAAAGTACCTGATCTGGGCTGACCTCCACAGCAATCGGCTCTGCATCCTCGTCAATATCCTCATCGGCCTCATGACTCATGTTGCCTATCTCCAATTCCATATCATCAGCCTCTGAGTCCTCATCATATAATCCATATGCATCATAGTCGCGGAAATTATGTGCTGGTTCTGCTAGAAACAGAGCCATCTCTTCTTCATCATCCGTATTACCACCCAGTTCCACGTACTCCTCTACACTGAGATCCGGATAATAAGCTCGTTTATCTTCGACTGCCGCCTCAAAAGATGACATTCCCATAAAATGTCCATGTTTCGCCATTTTCCTGTCAAACACTTGTCTAAGTCGTTCTCTGTCGGACAACCCAGACCCAACTTCCTCCATCTCCGCCTCCTCTCCATCTGTCTCACACCATCTCTTTTTCTCACTGTCAGAGGGAGTAATTGTGGCAGTACTCACAGAGGGAATGTCAGAGGTGGCTTCATTTAGTGTGCATGGTTGTGGAGGGAATGAGAATGCATTTTTTAGCCAATTTTGAGTGGATGGGTTTTTTATGATTGGGTTGTATTCTTGGGCTGTGGGGTTAAGAATTGGCTTTGTAGGTAGGTTTGATGTTGAGCCCGTATCTGAAATGGATTGTGGGCTTGGATTTTCGGATTGGGTATTTTTGGATTGGGCCGAGAGGGGGTTGGGTTGGGCCGAAGGGGTTGGGCTCGGGGTAGGGGTTGGGCTCGGGTTTGGGGGGGTAGGGTTAATTGAATTTGTGGGCTCGGGTTCGGGTATGGGTAGGGGGTCGGGTGGGTCGGTTTCCGGGTCAGGGTTGATGTCGGTTATGGATTTTTTTGTCGGGTCGGGTTGCGGGTAATTAGGGTTTAGTGGGGGGGCGGTTTCGGGTAGCGGTTTAGGGTTTAGTGGCGGTAATGGGCAGGGAGTGGTTTCGGGAGGAGGGGGTTGCGGTAGGGGGGTTGCCGTGATTATTTCCGGCACCAGTGGGGTGGCGGAGGGGTGGTTTTCTGGTGGGAGGGTGGCAGAATTGTTGGTGGCGGGTTCAAGAGGGGTGGTTTTAGGGTTAGGGTTTTGAGGGTGGTTTTGGGCCAAGCAAGGCCCAACGGGGGGGGGCGGGTAGTAGGGTTTCTGGTTGGTGGTTTCCGGGAGCAGGGGTGGTCGCCGGTAGGGTTTCCGGTAGGTTTCCGGCGCCGCCTAGGGTTCCGGTAGGGTTTCCGGTGGGGTTTCCGGCGCCGCCAAGGATTCCGGTAGGGTTTCCGGCGTCGGAAATTTTAGGGGGGGTGTTTTTTGGTCGGAAAACGATTCCGACACACGGACGAGTGTTTCCGATAGCCCTAGGCTCGGAATCACTGTTCCGCCGCCGACCATCTTGTTCCAAAGTGACTTTTGAGGGTGGTTTTGGGTTTTGATTCTTGTTTTTCTTGTTTTTCCGAGTGACTGTAGTCCAATTGTTGGATGGGGCATGAATCAAAGCATTGGTAGTTGGGATAGGGTTTTGTTGGCTAGGGTTAGACGAAGAGGGAGTAGGGATTGAAGCCTTACCTTTGCCTATTTCCACCTCTGTCGCCTTTGCCGTCGCCACCTTGCCACCATCACTGTCCTTAGCTTTTTCCGGCCGTAATGCTGGTTTTAGATTCCAACATCCATCGACATCATGCCCTTGAAGCTTGCAATTAGTACAATATTTTGGCTTGAAGTCATATCTAATTTTTTGCAATTCGGTTGTGATTCCATCTCCTTCACCCACTTGAATTACAACATGTGAGGGATGGCTTTTTAGCAAATCAAATTCCACTTTGACTCTAGCACAACTTGGCCTTGTTTTATTCAAAGTGGCCGCATCAATGGCAATTGGGGAACCCACTGCCGCCGCCAAAGAGAAAAGGGTAGACTCTCCATAGTAATGTGGGGATAATCCGGGGAATGAAATCCATCCATATGCAAATCTACTTTCCTCCGCCGGATTAAAAGATATATCCCATTTGAAGGTTCTCATCAAATAGGGCTTATTTTTCTCCTTTATCTCAAAAGTTTGTCTTGACATCAAGGTGTCAAAATCTTCAACAATCGAACATCGAATCAAAACATGTCTATCACAAAGCAAACCAATACGTACCTCCGCCTTCAAACCACATTGCTTTGGGATAGCATTCCGTAGGAAAGCTATATCGGGCCATCCATGGCTAAACTTTCCAACAATTGCAAGAGTTAATTCTTGGTGATGAATCATCACCTCCACTTCCTTCTTCTCAAACCTAATCGTAGGCTCACCATGTAGGTAAACAATAGGCTTGATTGGAATTGGAATTGACATGGGAGAGGGGTCGCCGCAAGGCCTAGGGTTACCGCCATTGGCAGTTTCGGAAGTCTGCAATGGCGGGATGGTGGGGGTTGCTTTGAAGAGCTTTGAGTAGTCTAGGGGGTGCGCGGGGTTGGGAGGGTGATGGCCGACCTCGGGAGGAGGCCGGCCAGTGGCCGGAATGGCCATAATTGGCCGGAAATTGAAAATTGGAAATTGTCGCCAAATCGCCCTCGCCTTGGGAGCGTTTTCCCGAGGCGTGTTTCGGTGAAAAGTGGGGGTTTAGGGTTTTTTTGAAGCCACAGCCTCGCGGCTTGTGGAATTTTATTAATAATAAAAAGAAATACAAGGGGCCCCAAAGGGGAAGTACAAGTAGGGGGGACTCATCCTATTACCCTACGAGCCTATCCTATAAGGCCTAAAAAGAAAACTAACCTGAATGAAGGAAAAAGGAACTTGAAAATATCAAGTATTTAATGATCATCACAGAGTTTATAATGCACTCTATGATGATGTTACAAATGATGATACTAAGATAAAGAAGAACTAACAAGAGGACAAAGCTATAGACTACCTCTGGCCTGATGAAGTCTTCAATATGATGTACCTTTTCTTGCTCATCCTCTAAATATGTATGAACTTGTATCATTCCTGGAGAGTTCGGAGTATTGCCCTTCTACGAAAAGCTCTTTCTGCTCTCTTACTTCTTATAGGTTCTGGGGCTCTACCCGCTGCATTATACTTGGGAGTCTGTACAGACCCCGTATCATCAGTAGTAAAGGATGAAGATGAAGATACCTGTGAATGTACCTCCCGTGCTCTGTCTAGCTGCTTCATTACTGATCTGGCCCTTGGTGCTTCTAAGACATAATCAGCCGGATCCTTGAACATGGTTGTCAAAGCCTCTGTCGTGCCCTCAAGTTCCAATCCCTCCTTTGTTGTGAATCCTAGCATCCTCAGTGCCCGTGGATGCAAAATATTCGCATCAAGTCGCACTATAGGTGTGTCGGAATCAATTGAGCCAACCGGGGACCTTGGCTCTCTAAAGTCCATAGTAATTTGGGCATACCCTTCTTCATCTGATTCGGCTTCCTCCTCAACACAATCATCACCCCACTTCCTCCTTTCACTACTTGAAGTAGGCAACTCAACACAAGATTGATTAAGCTTAACCAAGCCTTCAAAGGAGTTTAAGGTACAAATAGGGGTGTATGTAGATGCTTGGGGATTTAAACACGAAATTGGGTTTTGGATTGGGCTAAAGTTGGGTCTCGGATTTTGGACTATTGGGCCGAGGGGGGTGTCAAATCGGGTAGGGTGAGGTCTCGGGTTGGGGGATGGTATCGGGTGGGCCCACGTTGGGTTGGGTTCGGGTAGTGGGCCCACATTTTTAGTGTATGGGCCGGGTCGGATTTCTGAACTGGGTGGGTATGTTGGGTGACCCGAAACCACTGTTGGAAGTGGTTTCGGGTTTTTAGGAATTGGGCCGGGTAGGGTTACATTCTCGGGTAGGGTTTCTTGTAGTGGTTTAGGGTTTTGGGTGGTGGTTTCGGGTAGGCTGGGTGGCGGCAGTTGCTGGAGGGGGGCCGGAATACCAGGGGGGTTTCCTGTAGTGGTTTCCGGTAGCCCAGAATTTCCGGTGGTGGGTTCCGGTGATCCGAGAAAAATTACCGCTAGAAGGGTTTTGAGGGGTAGCGGTATTAGGGTTAGGGTTTTGAGGGAGGGTGGTTTCGGGGCTAGGGTTTACCGGGAGGGTAGTGGTTTGCGGCGGGGTAGTGGTATTAGGGTTTAGGGGGCGGTAGGTGTTTTCCGGTAGGGTTTCTTGCCGGGAATCTATTTCCGGCGTCGGAACAGTGTTTCCGGCATGGAAAATTGCCGGAAGTACTGTTTTTACCGCCGGAACAGTGGTGAAATTGGTTTTTTGTGTAGATTTTGAGTTTTGTAGCAAGGATTTTTTGGTGTTCTTGCTAATAACAGTGGTCCATTCATTGGTTGCGGGAGGGTTTTGCGAATTGGCTGGGATTTGTGGATCAAGTAGGCTAGGGTTAGAAGATGAGGGGTTAGGGTTTGTGGACTTACCTTTGCCCTTTGCTGCCGCCGCCGCCACCTTCTCTCCGCCATCGATTTTGTTCTTTCCGTAACGAGTTTCGGATGTAAAATCCAACATCCATGAATGTCATGCCCTTGTAATTTACAATTGGGACAATACTTGGGCAAGAAATCATACCTAATCTTGCCAGAATGCATTTTTGTACCTTCTCCTTCCCCAATTAGAATATTGTATCTTGTGGGGTGTTCCTTCCTCAAATGCTTCAACCTTAACCCTAGCACAACTAGGGCGAGTCTTGTTCTTGGTAGCCGCATCTATAGAGATAGGCTTGCCCACCGAAGATGCTAGGGATAACAAGATCGATTCAACAAAGAAATTGGGAGCCAAGTTTGGGAAAGAAATCCAAATTACCGCAAGGCTTGTCTCCTCTTCCGGATTAAACCACATATCCCATTTGAATGTTCTCATCAGGAAAGATTTCGATTGTTCTTTAATCCAAAAACTTGGCCGAGACATCAATGAAACATAATCTTCTTCGATTGTGCATCGAATCAAAACATGCCTATTGTGCAAAAGACCAACCTTTACCTCTGCTTTAAGCTCGCATTGCTTGGGTATTGCCGTCCTCAAGAAATTGAGATTTGGCATGCCATGGCTAAACTTACCTATGACGGCAAAGTTTAGGTCTTGTTGCTCGATTGTCAAGGTCACTTCTTGGTCGCTAAGCCTTATGGTAGGCTCACCATGAAGGTAGTGGAGTGGTTTTCTCGGAATATCAAAGTTTCCGCCATGGCTAGGGTTTTCGCCATTGGCTGAAAAGGAGGATTTGAAGAGATTGGCGTAGGTGGTGGACTGGGGGTTGGTGTGGGATGTCGTCGGGGGCTGGACGACCTCGGGGGGAGGCCGTCCAGTGGCCACCATGGCCATCGGAAGGCTGGAAGTTGGCTGTTTTGGGTTTTCGTCGAAACAGCCGGAAATCGCCCTCAAGTTGAGAGCGTTTTTCCGTGCCTTGTTTCGGTGAAAAGTGGGGTTTAGGGTTTAGGGTTTAGGGTTTAGGGTTTAGGGTTTAGGGTTTAGGGTTTAAGGTTTAGGGTTTAGGGTTTCAGTGGTTAGGGTTCGTGGTTCGAGTGGTTCGGGTTCGTGGTTCGTGGTTCGTGGTTCGGGGTTCGTGGTTCGTGGTTCGGTGGTTCGTGGTTCGTGGTTCGTGGTTCGTGGTTCGTGGTTGTGGTTCGAGTGGTTGGTTCGTGGTTCGTGGTTCGTGGTTCGTGGTTCGTGGTTCGTGGTTCGTGGTTCGAGTTTCGGGTGTTCGTGGTTCGTGGTTCGTGGTTCGTGGTTCGTGGTTCGTGGTTCGTGGTTCGTGGTTCGTGGTTCGTGGTTCTGTGGTTCAGTGGTTCGTGGTTCGTGGTTCGAGTGGTCTGTGGTTCGGTGGTTCGTGGTTCGTGGTTCTGGTTCGTGGTTCGTGGTTGTGGTTCGTGGTTCGTGGTCTGTGGTTCGTGGTTCGTGGTTCGAGTGGTTCGAGTGGTTCGTGGTTCGAGTGGTTCGGGTTGGTTCGTGGTTCGTGGTTCAGTGGTTCGTGGTTGTGGTTCGTGGTCTGTGGTTCGTGGTTCGTGGTTCGTGGTTCGTGGTTTAGGTGGTTCGTGGTTTAGGGTTTAGGGTTTAGGGTTTTTTTTTTTTTTGAAGCCACAGCCTCGCGGCTTGTGGTATTTTATTAATAATAATAAAAATAAAGACAAGGGGCCCCAAAGGGGAAGTACAAGCAGGGGGGAGATTTCCTATTACCCCACGAGACTATCCTAAAAGGCCTAAAAGAAATAAAAGAAATCTAACCTGAATGTAGAAAAAAGGAACTTGAGATAATCAAGTATTCTATGATCATCATAGAGTTTATAATACACTCTATGATGATATTACAAATGATGATACTAACATAAAGATAGGATAATATAAGTACAAAGCTAATGTCTACCTCTGAGCTTATAAAATCCTCAATATGATGTACCTTTTCTGTTGCTCTTCCAAATATTCTTGAAATTGGATCATTTCTTTGCTTTGGAACGTGTGGTGATCATTTGTGGTAGCCGTAGCCATTGTCCTCTTCTTTGCTTGCTTTTTGTTGGACTTTGCTTCAAATCTTCTTTGTTCTTGTCCGCACCTTTCCATGTATTCCGCATGTGGCAAGTTCATGAGTGCTACAAACTCATCATCTGTCATATCCGGATGATATGCATTTTTGAAGGCATAGAATTGTTTGTAGGTCATGTTGTTTCGTAGATGGGGGCCCCTCGTCCGATTCCGCCAAGCGCTCATACTCATCAAGCCCATCAAATCCGCCACTAGCAAACGCTTGCCTCCGCAATTTGACTAGAGATAGATTCAATTGACTCATCTTCTCCAAATTCCATTGCCGCAACCGATGCCTCAATCTCCTCATTTTCTTTCTCATTGTCACACCATCTCCTTCTCCGACTACTACTAGTCGAACTTGAGGATCCTTTCGCGGGGAATGAGAATGCTTTTTTCACCCATTCCTCGGCGACGGGAGCCTTAGTTTTAGGTGTGAATTCACTAGAAGAAGAGATAGGTCTTTTACCTGATTTTGTCGCAGTGTACACAGTTCCATCCAAAGCAGCCACAAAGTCAGGATTGGCTACGGTAATAGCCATGCAATTGGAGCCCTCGGTGGATGATTCAACAACGACTTGCCTTCTACCCATTTGTACCGGTGATTTCAAATGTCTCATACTCTTGAGTCGCACAATAATATTCTCGCCTTGGGGTGCTTATTGGGCTCGGGTTTGGGTTCGTGGGTGGGCTCGGTTTTTGGGCTGAAATTGGGCTTGGGTTATTAGGGTTTGGGTTCGGTTGGGGAGGGTTGCGGGTAGTTGCGGGTGGGGTCAGGTTAGGCGGGTCCTGGGGTAGTATATGTGGGCCTGGGTCAGAATATATTGGTAGGGTCGGGTTGGGTTGTGGGCCGGGTTGGCCGATAGTGGGCTGGGCCGAAACTGTTTGGGCTTGAGTTTGGTTTTGTGTGGGGCTGGTTGCGGGTCGGGTTGTGGGTGATGGGTCCGAATTTTGTGGATTTTTTTCTGGTGGGGTGGCGTCCGAGGAGGTTTCCGGGAAGGGGTTTCCGGTAGGTGGTTTAGGGTTTTGGGGATTGGGGGTTTCGGGTAGAGTGGTATTAGGGTTAGGGTTAGGGTTAGGGGTTTGGGCCATTCCGTTAGGGTTTGGCCCAGCAGCCACCACAGCTGCTAGGGTTTCGGGTGGGTGGGCTCCCTGGATGGGGGAGGGTGCTGGTAGGGTTCCGGTGGGGTCGCCGGCGCGCCTAGGGTTCCGGTGGGGTTTCCGGCGCCGCCAAGGATTCCGGTAGGGTTTCCGGCGTCGGAAATCTCAAAAAATGTATTTTTTTGTAGGATTGTATTTTCCGTCGCCTGGACAGTGTTTCCGACAGCCAGTGACGTCGTGTTTACTGTTCCAGTCGCCGGAATAGGGGTTTCTAGCGAATTGGATGGGTTTTTTGTGTTTTGGGGTGGGTTTGGGTTGCCTTTTCCAGTGGTTTTCCGTCTGTGGTTGACGGTTTGCCATTCGGAATTGGTAGGGTGAGAGGTAGAAGAGAGGGGGGGATGAGTAGGGTGGTGAGACTTACTTTTTTCTCCTCCTGCCGCCGTCAAACCTCTTGCCACCGCCGGATTCTCCTTGTTTGGTCTCAATTCCGGATTGAGTTTCCAACATCCAATTGAATCATGTCCTTGTAGCTTGCAGGTGGTACAATATTTGGGCAAGAAATCATATCTAATCCTTTGTTGTGTAGATGTAATTTCCGCCCCTTCACCCACTTGAATTAATACACTCTTGGGATGAACTTTAAGCAAATCAACTTCTACCTTGACTCTAGCACTACTAGGTCTTGTTTTATTCCTTGTAGCCGAGTCTATAGAGATGGGTATGCCCACTGACGCCGCCATGGAAAAAAGAGAGGATTCGCCATGAAAATGTGGAGGCAATCCAGGGAATGAAATCCATCCATAAGCAAATCTTGTCTCCTCATCCGGATTGAAGGTAACATCCCACTTGAAAGTTCTCATCAAGTAGGGCTTGTTCTTCTCCTTTATTTCAAAGGTTTGTCTTGACATCAAAGTATCATAATCCTCCGCAATTGTGCATCGAATCAAGACATGTCTATCACAAAGCAATCCAATATTCACCTCCGCCTTCAAACCACATTGCTTTGGAATCGCGGTTCTCAATAGCCCAATTTCTGGCCAACCATGGCTAAACTTGCCAATAACCGCAAGATTTAAATTTTGTTGATGAATCATCACCTCCACTTCTTTCTTCTCAAACCTAACAGTGGGCTCACCATGTAGGTAAACAATAGGCTTGATTGGAATCGAAGAGGACATGGGAGAAGCATTGCCGCAAGGGCTAGAAGTTCCGCCATTAATGGCAGTTTCGGGAGATGACAAAGACGGGATGGTGGGAGATGATTTGAGGACGTTGGAGTAGTTGAGAGGGTGCGCAGGGATGGGAGGGTGGTGGCCGACCTCAGGAGGAGGCCGGCCAGTGGCCGGAGTGGCCATAGAAAGCCGAGAAGGCGATGGGTAGTGGGTGGCCGAAAATCGCCTCTCCTAGAGAGCGTTTTTTCGGACCGTGTTTCGGTGAAAAGTGGGGTTTAGGGTTTAGGGTTCAGGGTTCGTGGTTCGGTGGTTCGTGGTTCGTGGTTCGTGGTTCGTGGTTCGTGGTTCGTGGTTCGTGGTTCGTGGTTCGTGGTTCGTGGTTCGTGGTTCGTGGTTCGTGGTTCTGTGGTTGGTTCGTGGTTCGTGGTTCGGGTTCGTGGTTCGTGGTGGTTCGTGGTTCGTGGTTCGTGGTTCGTGGTTCGTGGTTCGTGGTTCGTGGTTCGTGGTTCGTGGTTCGTGGTTCGTGGTTCGTGGTTCGTGGTTCGTGGTTCGTGGTTCAGTGGTTCTGTGGTTCGTGGTTCGTGGTTCGTGGTTCGTGGTTCGTGGTTCGTGGTTCGTGGTTCGTGGTTCGTGGTTCGTGGTTCGTGGTTCGTGGTTCGTGGTTCGTGGTTCGTGGTTCGGGGTTCGTGGTTCAGTGGTTCGTGGTTGTGGTTCGTGGTTCTGTGGTTCGGGGTTGGTTCGTGGTTCGTGGTTCGTGGTTCGTGGTTTGTGGTTCGTGGTTCGTGGTGGTTGGTTTGTGGTTCGTGGTTCGTGGTTCGTGGTTCGTGGTTCGTGGTTCGTGGTTCGTGGTTCGTGGTTGTGGTTCGTGGTTCGTGGTTCGAGTTGGTTCTGTGGTGGTTCGTGGTTCGGGGTTGTGGTTCGTGGTTCAGTGGTTCGTGGTTGTGGTTCGTGGTTCGTGGTTCGTGGTTCGTGGTTCGTGGTTTAGGGTTTAGGGTTTAGGGTTTAGGGTTTAGGGTTTTTTGAAGCCACAGACCTCTCGGCTTGTGGAGTTTTATTAATAACATAAAAGAAAACATGGGGCCCCATAGGGGAAGTACAAGCAGGGGGGAGAATTCCTATACCCCTACCTGGCTACTCCTATTGAGGCAAGCCTCCTAACCAGAATGCAAAAAGAAAGAACTAGCTAAAACTAGATATTCTATGATCATCATAGAGTTTATAATACACTCTATGATGATATTACAAATGATGATACTACCATAAAGAAAAACTAATATAAGAACAAAGCTATCTTCTACCTCTGGCCTTATAAAGTCTTCAATACGGTGTACCTTTTCTTGTGCATCTTCCAAGTATGTATGAAATTGAATCATCCTTTACGTGCATATGTCATTCGTCGTCGCTTGCTGTTCCTTGCTCTTCTACTTCTTCTTGGGCCGGGTGTGAATGCCGTGCTCTCTTCTGTTGATTCATTCATGTCATCAGCATTCTGACTTTCCATAGGTGCCTTTCCTTTGTCAAGCCCTCTAGAGCTGTCTTCATTGTCCGCAACTTCCACCTCTTCATCATCACCCCATTTCCTCCCTTCACTACTAGACGTGGGTAAAACCAAGCATGCTTGATTTAGCACTACTAGTTTGTTAGGAGGTGAAATCCGATGTGGTAGAAAAGCTGGCATATTCGGTGTTGGAGTAGTTTTTGAATGAGTAATTGGATTTGGGCTTGAAATTGGGTTTGTGTTTTTTGGTGTTGTGGGCCCCGCGGGAATGTGAGGATTTGGGCTCGGGTGGGGGGGCCGTGTGGGTGTGGGGCCGGGTAGCGGGCTGGGGGGGTCCGAGTGGGCTGCTTGGTTGGGTGCCGGGTCGGGGCTATGTCGGGTAGGGTTCCGGGTAGGGTTTTCTCGGGTAGGGCTTTCTCGGGTAGGGTTTTCAAGGGGTAGTGGTTTAGGGTTTGGCGGCGGCAAAGGGTTTGCGCCTGAATTTGCGCCGGATTCCGGGGAGGTTTCTGGTGGCGGGATGTTTCCTGGCGGCGGGATTTCGGGATAGGATTTTGTGGGGTCGGGTTCAGAGTCGGGTTAGACCCGCAATTGGATAGAATTGGGCCGTTGTGCCCTAACCCCGGTTTAGGGTTAGGGTTAGGGGTGGCGGGATTCGGGTTTAGAGAATTTTCGGTAGGTTTCCGGGGGGGTTTCCGATGGGGTTTCCGGCGGATTGAGTCGCCGGAGCTAGGGTTTTGCAAATTGGTTCGGGTTGGGTGGTTTAGGGCTAGGGTTTCCTACGCGGTATTGGGCTAGGGTTTTGAAGGGCGGTATTAGGGTTTAGGCCCATTTCCGGAGACCGAGGTAGTTTCGGTAGGGTTTCCGGTGGGTTTCACGACGGAAATTGGTCGATTTGACGAGGAGGTTGTTTTTCCGATGGGTACCGACGCGGAATCACTTTGTTTCCGTCGGCAAAAGGCCAATTTCGGTGAGGATTTGGTTTAAAATAGGTTGTTTTGAAGAGGAAGCAATATTTCCAACGTCTAAAACTACTTCGGCGCAGCGGTTTCGATCGTCGGAGTGTCTTTTTCCGTCAATTCCGGAGGTTTGTATTTGGGTGTTTTGCTTTTTTCTTTTGTGGGTTACGGTGGTCCATTCACGGGAGTGGTTTGGGGCCGTAGGTAGCGGTTTTGGGTTAGGGTTTTGACGGCTAGGGTTTGTAGGGGGTCGAGTAGGGTTAGTAGCCTTACCTTTTGCCGCCGCCGCCACTGAATCTTCACCGTGATTCCTCTTTTCCGGTTGCAATTCCGGGTGTTCCTTCCAACATCCTTGAAGATCATGTCCTTGCAACATACAAGTAGTGCAATATTTGGGTAGGAAATCATAACGAATCTTGTATGACATTGTTTCCATCTCCTCCCCATTCATGATTTGTATGTTATACCTTTGTGGGTGTTCTTGTAGCAAATCGGCTTCCACCTTGACCCTAGCACAACTAGGTCTTGTTTTGTTCAAAGTAGCCGCATCAATTGCAATTGGCCTCCCCACCGCCGAAGCTATGGAGAATAAAATCGATGGGACATAGAAATTGGGAGGTAAATTGGGGAAAGAAAGCCAAATTACCGCCATGCTTGTCTCTTCTTCCGGAGTAAACCCTATATCCCATTTGAAAGTTCTCATCAAGAAGGATTTGGAGTTCTCCTTTATCCAAAAATTAGGCCTTGACATCAAAGTGACATAGTCTTCTTCGATTGAACATCGAATCAACACATGCCTATTGTGCAAAAGCCCAATATTCACTTCCGCTTTCAATGAACATTGCTTAGGAATAGCCGTCCTCAAGAAAGCAATAGATGGCATTCCATGACTAAACTTACCAACTACGGCATACTTCAAATCTTGTTGTTCCACCATAGATGCAACTTCTTGATTAGTAAACCGAATTGTTGGCTCGCCATGAAGGTAGGTGATTGGTTTTTGTGGAATTGAGGGAGTAGGGTTTCGGCCAAGAGAGTTCTCGGCCAAAACATTACCGCCACCAATTTTGTGGGTGTTGGTGACGATATTGGAGTAGGTTACGGGTGGGGGAATGGTCGCCGGGAGTTGGGTGACCTCGGGAGGAGGCCACCCCGTAGCCGTCACGGCCAGGGTTTAGGGTTCAGGGTTTAGGGTTCAGGGTTTAGGGTTCAGGGTTCAGGGTTCGTGGTTCGTGGTTCGTGGTTCGTGGTTCGTGGTTCGTGGTTCGTGGTTCGTGGTTCGGGTGGTTCGTGGTTCGTGGTTCGGGTTCGTGGTTCGGTTCGTGGTTCGGTGGGTGGTTCGTGGTTCGTGGTTCGTGGTTCGTGGTTCGTGGTTCGTGGTTCGTGGTTCGTGGTTCGTGGTTCGTGGTTCGGTTGGTTCGTGGTTCGGTGGTTCGTGGTTCGTGGTTCGTGGTTCGTGGTTCGTGGTTCGTGGTTCGTGGTTGTGGTTGTGGTTCGAGTGGTTCTGTGGTTCGTGGTTCGTGGTTCGTGGTTCGTGGTTCGTGGTTTCGTGGTTCGTGGTTCGGGTTGGTTCGTGGTTCGTGGTTGTGGTTCGTGGTTCGTGGTTCGTGGTTCGTGGTTCGGGGGTGGTTCGGGGTTTAGGGTTTAGGTTTTTTTTTTTTTTTTTTTTTTTAAGCCACAGCCTCGCGGCTTGTGGTATTTTATTAATAATAAATAAAGAAAGACAAGGGGCCCCAAAGGGGAAGTACAAGCAGGGGGGACTCATCCTATTACCCCACTAGTCTATCCTATAAGGCCTAAGACTATAAAAATCTAACAAGAATGTAGAAAAAAAGAACTCGACAAAACCAAATATTCTATGATCATCATAGAGTTTATAATACACTCTATGATGATATTACAAATGATGATGCTAACATAGTGAAGAAATAATATAAGCACGCAAGTACGATTATTTACCTCCGGCCTTATAAAATCCTCCATCTGCGGCATCGCTTCCTTATCATTCTCCAAATATTCCTGGAATTTAATCATAATCACAATCGTAATCAAACTCTCCAGGAATACGATAGGGGTTTCTTTCTCTGGCTTTTTCATTTTCTCTGGCGCATCTCCACTCAAACATCTTCTTCTTTTTTGCACTGATTGCCCTGACCCGCTCAAAAAAAGCTTCAATGGCAATTGGTGAAGGCTCCTTCTCTTGAGCAACTAGGTGTCCTGGCTGGTCTACCAAAGCATCCTCACCCAATTCCTGCTCCTCTACCTCCATTTCTTCCTCCTCTACCTTATCCCCATCTGCCTCCTCATCGGTTACATCCTCTCCGTCTGTCTCACACCATTTCCTCCTAGCACTAGAAGTGACTGATGGGGTCCTGGTATGGCTGGCAGATGGGATGTCAGAGTTGGATTTATTAAGGGTACAGGGCTGAGGTGAAAGTGATAGATGTGGGTCGAAGGGGATTGGATTGTATGCTAAGGCAGCAGGATTTAGTTTTACTTGTGCATTTGGGTTGAAGTTGGAGCCCGAATCCGAAAGGGATGGGCTTGCATTATTGGGTTGGATAATTTGGGTATTTGGGCTTGGGTTCGGAATAAATATAATTGGGCTCGGGTAAGATGGGATTGGGCTCGGGTTGGGGGGATGCGGGTGGGCTAGGGGTGTCGGGTTAGGGCTAGGGTGGGGCAGCCCAATTAGGGGAACGGGTAGGGTTTCGATTGGGCTTCCGAAAACCACCAATGACGGCGGTTTAGGGTTTTGGGTAAGTGGTGGCGAGTGGTTTTGGGCGGGTGGTTTCGGCGAACCAGTGGGGTTTCCGATGGGGGGATCCGATGGGGCTGGGTAGGTAATCAGGTGGGTCGGGTTTCCGGGTCGGGTAGGGTTATCGAAGTGGGTAGGGTTTGCGGTAATTCCGGCTAGGGTTTCTGGCGGCGAATCAGCGGTTTTTCGCTGATTGCCGCTGGAAAGAGGAGAGGCAGTGGTTGCTTCGGTCGCCGGAATTATGGCATTTCCGGTAGCTATTTCTGTAGACAGTGATGTAGGGTTGTGATTGTTAGGGTTGGGGTTTACCGCTTTTGTTTTTTTTGGGTTTTGGTGGGCGGTTTTAGGGTTTGTGGGTGGTTTTGATGGGATGGAAGGGTTTCCGGTAGGGTTTTTGTTGGTGATTCCGGCAGCAACCTTCGATACTGTTGTGGATACGGTGGGAACAATTTTTCCGATCCTACCATTGGCCGGAATCACTGTTCCAGCCGCCTGAACAGTAGCAGATGGCTGTTTTCGGTTTTGAGTATGGTTTTTTTTGTGTTTTTTGTTTGTAATTGTGACCCAACCTTGATGAAAGTTAGGGATAGAGTTGGTGATTTTGGGAGTAGGATTTTGACGGCTAGGGAGAGAGGTAGGAGGTTGAGGGTTAGGAGGATTACCTGGGTTAGCCGCCGCCTCTTTTCCTTTCTCGTTTCCTTGCTCCTTTTCCGGCATCAATTCTGGATGTAGCTTCCAGCATCCACTTAATTCGTGACCTTGGAGCTTGCAATTTGTACAATATTTTGGAAGAAAATCATATCTAAATGGATACCATTTCGATTTAGGGTTTAGGGTTTAGGGTTTAGGGTTTAGGGTTTAGGGTTTAGGGTTTAGGGTTTAGGGTTTAGGGTTTAGGGTTTTTTTTTTTTTGAAGCCACAGCCTCGCAGCTTGTGGTATTTTATTAATAATAAAAAGAAAGACAAGGGGCCCCAAAGGGGAAGTACAAGCAGGGGGGACTCATCCTATTACCCCACAAGACTATCCTATAAGGCCTAAAAAAGAAACTAACCTGAATGAAGGAAAAAGGAACTTGAAAATATCAAGTATTTAATGATCATCACAGAGTTTATAATGCACTCTATGATGAGGTTACATATGATGATACTAAGATAAAGAAGAACTAACAAGAGGACAAAGCTATGTACTACCTCTGGCCTGATGAAGTCTTCAATATGATGTACCTTTTCTTGCTCTTCCTCAATATATGTATGAAATTGTATCATTGCTGGATTGATCGGAGTAGTGCCCTTCGGCGAAACGCTCTTTGTGCCCTTGCACTTCTGATAGGCTCGGGGGCCCGACCTAATGCATTATATGTCGGGGTCGACACCTTCTCAATCGGTCTGTATACTGTGGCCGCTGGGCTATGTATAGACACAGTATCACCAGTAGTAAAAGATGATGATGAAGATACCTGTGAATGTACCTCCTGTGCTCTGTCTAGCTGCTTCATTACTGATCTGGCCCTTGGTGCTTCTAAGACATAATCCGCCGGATCCTTGAACATGGTTGTCAAAGCCTCTGTCATGCCCTCAAGTTCCAATCCCTCCTTTGTTGTGAATCCTAGCATCCTCAGTGCCCTTGGATGTAATATATTCGCATCAAGTCGCACTATAGGTGTGTCGGAGTCAATTGAGCCAACCGGGGACCTTGGCTCTCTAAAGTCCATAGTGATTTGGGCATACCCTTCTTCATCTGATTCGGCTTCCTCCTCAACACAATCATCACCCCACTTCCTCCTTTCACTACTTGAGGTAGGCAACTCAACACAAGATTGATTAAGATTAACCAAACCTTCAAAGGAGTTTAAGGTACAAATAGGAGTGTATGTAGATGCTTGGGGATTTAAGCACGAATTTGGCTTTTGGTTTGGGTTAGTAATGGGTCTCGGGTTTTGGGTTAATGGGCCGAGGGGGGGGTCTCGGGTATGGTTTGATCCCGGGTTGGGGGTTGGTGTCGGTAGGGCCGAGGGGTCAAAAAACAGTGGGTTGGGTACGGGTTGTGAGCCCACGTTAGGGTTGGGCTGGTTTTGAGCGGGTGGGCCGGGTCGGGTTGCAAACCTGGGTGGGTAGTTTGGGTGACCCGAAACCACTGTTGGGAGTGGTTTAGGGTTTTGAGGGTTTGGGCCGGGTAGGGTTAGGTTCTCGGGTAGGGTTTCTTGTAGCGGTTTAGGGTTTTGGGTGGTGGTTTCGGGTAGGCTGGGTGGCGGCGGCTGCTGGGAAGGGGTCGGAATACCAGGGAGGTTTCCGGTGGTTGTTTCCGGTAACCCAGAAAGGTTTCCGATGGTAGGGGGTTGAGGGGTAGCGGTTTTAGGGTTAGGGTTTTGTGGGAGGGCAGTTTCGGGGTTAGGGTTTACCGGGTGGGTAGTGGTTTGCGGTGGGATGGTGGTATTAGGGTTTAGGGGACTGGTGGTGGTTTCCGGTAGGGTTTGAAGCCGGGATTCTGTTTCGGCGCCGAACGTGTTTCCGGCACGGAAAATTGCGGAATCCTTTTTTTTCCGTCGGAACAGTAATTCTGTTGGGTTTTTGAGGAAATTTCGAATTTTGGAGAGTGGCTTTTTTGGTTTTCTTGCCCAGAACAGTGGTCCATTCATTGGGTGGTGGGTGGTTTTGCGATTTCGAATGGAGGTGGGGTTCAGGGGGGCTAGGGTTCGAAGATGAGGGGTTAGGGTTTGAGGCCTTACCTTGACTCGTTGCTGCCGCCGCCGCCGAAGCTCCACCATTTGAGTTTTCTTTTTCCGGCTTCAATTCTGGATGAAGATTCCAACACCCATGAGTATCGTGCCCTTGCAGTTTACAATTGGGACAATACTTGGGTAAGAAATCATATCTAATCTTGCCGGAGTGAGTCTTAGATCCTTCTCCTTCTCCAATTTGAATATTGTATCTTGTTGGGTGCTCCTTCCTCAAATCTGCTTCAACCTTAACCCTAGCACAACTAGGGCGTGTCTTATTCTTGGTGGCGGCATCAACGGCTATGGGCTTGCCGACCGAAGATGCCAAGGAAAGCAGTATTGATTCAACAAAGAAATTTGGGGCCAAATTGGGAAACGAAATCCAAATTACGGCTAGGCTTGTCTCCTCTTCCGGATTAAACCACATATCCCATTTGAAAGTTCTCATCAAAAAGGATTTCGATTGTTCCTTAATCCAAAAGCTTGGCCGAGACATCAAAGACACATAATCTTCTTCAATTGTGCATCGAATCAAAATGTGTCTATTGTGCAAGAGACCAACCTTAACATCTGCCTTCATTTCACATTGTTTCGGTATCGCCATTCTCAAGAAGTTGAGGTCTGGCATACCATGACTGAACTTGCCTATCACGGCAAAGTTCAAATCTTGTTGTTCAATCGTCAAAGCTACCTCTTGGTGGCTAAGTCGTATGGTGGGCTCGCCATGAAGATAGTGGATGGGCTTCCTAGGAAGATCGAAGGAAGGTAGGTTTCCGCCATGGCTATGGTCGCCATTAATGGCGAATTGGAAAGTTTAAACAGATTTGCGAAAGTAGTGGGTTGGGGATTGCTAGGGGTTGTCGTAGGGGGCTGGACGACCTCAGGGGGAGGCCGTCCAGTGGCCACCATGGCCATCGGAGGGTGGAGGAGCTTCGGTTTTTGGTTTTCTAGGAATGACGCCGGAAATCGCCCCTTTCCTTGGGAGCGTTTTCCGTAGCGTGTTTCGAAGAAAAGTAGGGTTTAGGGTTTAGGGTTTAGGGTTTAGGGTTTAGGGTTTAGGGTTTTTGAAGCCACAGCCTCGCGGCTTGTGGAATTTTATTAATAATAAAAAGAAATACAAGGGGCCCCAAAGGGGAAGTACAAGTAGGGGGGACTCATCCTATTACCCTACGAGCCTATCCTATAAGGCCTAAAAAGAAAACTAACCTGAATGAAGGAAAAAGGAACTTGAAAATATCAAGTATTTAATGATCATCACAGAGTTTATAATGCACTCTATGATGATGTTACAAATGATGATACTAAGATAAAGAAGAACTAACAAGAGGACAAAGCTATAGACTACCTCTGGCCTGATGAAGTCTTCAATATGATGTACCTTTTCTTGCTCATCCTCTAAATATGTATGAACTTGTATCATTCCTGGAGAGTTCGGAGTATTGCCCTTCTACGAAAAGCTCTTTTCGCTCTCTTACTTCTTATAGGTTCGGGGCTCTACCCATTGCATTATACTTGGGAGTCCGTACGGACCCGTATCATCGATAGTAAAGGATGAAGATGAAGATACCTGTGACTGTACCTCCTGTGCTTTGTCTAGCTGCTTCATTACCGATCTGGCCCTTGGTGCTTCTAAGACATAATCAGCCGGATCCTTGAACATGGTTGTCAAAGCCTCTGTCGTGCCCTCAAGTTCCAATCCCTCCTTTGTTGTGAATCCTAGCATCCTCAGTGCCCGTGGATGCAAAATATTCGCATCAAGTCGCACTATAGGTGTGTCGGAATCAATTGAGCCAACCGGGGACCTTGGCTCTCTAAAGTCCATAGTAATTTGGGCATACCCTTCTTCATCTGATTCGGCTTCCTCCTCAACACAATCATCACCCCACTTCCTCCTTTCACTACTTGAAGTAGGCAACTCAACACAAGATTGATTAAGCTTAACCAAGCCTTCAAAGGAGTTTAAGGTACAAATAGGAGTGTATGTAGGTGCTTGGGGATTTAAACACGAAATTGGGTTTTGGATTGGGCTAAAGTTGGGTCTCGGGTTTTGGACTATTGGGCCGAGGGGGTGTCAAATCGGGTAGGGTGAGGTCTCGGGTTGGGGGATGGTATCGGTGGGCCCACGTTGGGTTGGGTTCGGGTAGTGGGCCCACATTTTTAGTGTATGGGCCGGGTCGGATTTCCGAGCTGGGTAGGTATGTTGGGTGACCCGAAACCACTTTGTGGAAGTGGTTTCGGGTTTTTAGGAATTGGGCGGGTAGGGTTACATTCTCGGGTAGGGTTTCTTGTAGTGGTTTAGGGTTTTGGGTGGTGGTTTCGGGTAGGTTGGGTGGCGGGAGTTCTTTGGGGGGGCCGGAATACCGGGGGTTTCGTAGTGGTTTCCGGTAGCCCGAGTGGTTTTACGGTGGTGGGTTGCGGTGATCAAAAGATTACCGCTAGAAGGGTTTTGAGGGGTAGCGGTATTAGGGTTAGGGTTTTGAGGGAGGGTGGTTTCGGGGCTAGGGTTTACCGGGAGGGTAGTGGTTTGCGGCGGGGTAGTGGTATTAGGGTTTAGGGGGCGGTAGGTGTTTTCGGTAGGATTTTTTGCGGGAATCTATTTCGGCGTCGGAACGATGTTTCGGCATGGAAAATTGCCGGAATTCTTGTTTTTACCGCCGGAACAGTGGGGAAATTGGTTTTTTGTGTAGATTTTGAGTTTTGTAGCAAGGATTTTTTGGTGGTTTTGCTAATAACGGTGGTCCATTCATTGTGATGGGAGGGTTTTGCGATTGGGTAGCGGGATTTGTGGATTAGGGAGGTTAGGGTTAGAAGATGAGGGGTTAGGGTTTGAGGACTTACCTTTGCCCTTTCTTTGCCGCCGCCGCCACCTTCTCTCCGCCATCGATTTTGTTTTTCGGCAACAATTCCGGATGTAAAATCCAACATCCATGAACATCATGCCCTTGTAATTTACAATTGGGACAATACTTGGGCAAGAAATCATACCTAATCTTGCCCGAATGCATTTTTGTACCTTCTCCTTCCCAATTTGAATATTGTATCTTGTGGGGTGTTCCTTCCTCAAATCGCTTCA
Source organism: Anisodus tanguticus (assembly GCA_034509755.1). NCBI lineage: Eukaryota > Viridiplantae > Streptophyta > Magnoliopsida > Solanales > Solanaceae > Anisodus > Anisodus tanguticus. The sequence goes on along the minus strand of CM067540.1, from coordinate 52,231 downwards.
ACCTTAACCCTAGCACAACTAGGGCGAGTCTTGTTCTTGGTAGCCGCATCTATAGAGAGAGGCTTGCCCACCGAAGATGCTAGGGATAACAAGATCGATTCAACAAAGAAATTGGGAGCCAAGTTTGGGAAAGAAATCCAAATTACCGCAAGGCTTGTCTCCTCTTCCGGATTAAACCACATATCCCATTTGAATGTTCTCATCAAGAAAGATTTCGATTGTTCTTTAATCCAAAAACTTGGCCGAGACATCAATGAAACATAATCTTCTTCGATTGTACATCGAATCAAAACATGTCTATTGTGCAAAAGACCAACCTTTACCTCGCTTTAAGCTCGCATTGCTTGGGTATTGCCGTCCTCAAGAAATTGAGATTTGGCATGCCATGGCTAAACTTACCTATGACGGCAAAGTTTAGGTCTTGTTGCTCGATTGTCAAGGTCAACTTCTTGGTCGCTAAGCCTTATGGTAGGCTCACCGTGAAGGTAATGGAGTGGTCTTTCTCGGAAAATCAAATTTTCCGCCATGGCTAGGGTTTTCGCCATTGGCGAAATTGAGGATTTGAAGAGATTGGCGAGGTGGTGGGCTGGGGGTTGGTGTGGGATGTCGTCGGGGGCCGGACGACCTCGGGGGGAGGTCGTCCGGTGGCCACCATGGCCATCGGAGGACGGAAAGTGGGCTGCTTTGTGTTTTCGTCGAAAGCGCCGGAAATCGCCCTCAAGTTGAGAGCGTTTTTCCGTGCCGTGTTTCGGTGAAAAGTGGGGTTTAGGGTTTAGGGTTTGGGGTTTGGGGTTTTTTTTTTTTTTTGAAGCCACAGCCTCGCGGCTTGTGGAATTTTATTAATAATAAAATAAAAGACAAGGGGCCCCAAAGGGAAGTAAAGGGAGATTTCCTATTACCCCACGAGACTATCCTAAAAGGCCTAAAAGAAATAAAAGTTTGAATGTAGAAAAAAGGAACTTGAGATAATCAAGTATTCTATGATCATCATAGAGTTTATAATACACTCTATGATGATATTACAAATGATGATACTAACATAAAGATAGGATAATATAAGTACAAAGCTAATGTCTACCTCTGAGCTTATAAAATCCTCAATATGATGTACCTTTTCTGTTGCTCTTCCAAATATTCTTGAAATTGGATCATTTCTTTGCTTTGGAACGTGTGGTGATGTTGTGGTAGTTTGTAGCCATTGTCCTCTTCTTTGCTTGCTTTTTGTTGGACTTTGCTTCAAATCTTCTTTGTTCTTGTCGCACCTTTCCATGTATTCCGCATGTGGCAAGTTCATGAGTGCTACAAACTCGTCATCTGTCATATCCGGATGATATGCATTTTTGAAAGCATAGAATTGTTTGTAGGTCATGTTGTTTCTGTAGATGGGGGCCCCCTCGTCCGATTCCGCCAAGCGCTCATACTCATCAAGCCCATCAAATCCGCCACTAGCAGCTGCTTCCGCAATTTGACTAGAGATAGATTCAATTGACTCATCTTCTCCAAATCCCATTGCCGCAACCGATGCCTCAATCTCCTCATTTTCTTTCTCATTGTCACACCATCTCCTTCTCCGACTACTACTAGTCGAACTTGAGGATCCTTTCGCGGGGAATGAGAATGCTTTTTTCACCCATTCCTCAGCGACAGGAGCCTTAGTTTTAGGTGTGAATTCACTAGAAGAAGAGATAGGTCTTTTACCGATTTTGTCGCGGTGTACACAGTTCCATCCAAAGCGACCACAAAGTCGGGATTGGCTACGGTAATAGCCATGCAATTGGAGCCCTCGGTGGATGATTCAACAACGACTTGCCTTCTACCCATTTGTACCGGTGATTTCAAATGTCTCATACTCTTGAGTACGCAACAATAATATTCGCCTTGGGGTGCTTATTGGGCTCGGGTTTGGGTTCGTGGGTGGGCTCGGTTTTTGGGCTGAAATTGGGCTTGGGTTATTAGGGTTTGGGTTCGGTTGGGGAGGGTTGCGGGTAGTTGCGGGTGGGGTCGGGTTAGGCGGGTCTGGGGTAGTATATGTGGGCCGGGGTCGAGAATATATTGGTAGGGTCGGGTTGGGTTGTGGGCGGGTTGGCCGATAGTGGGGGCCGAAAGCTGTTTGGGCTTGGGTTTGGTTTTGTGTGGGGTGGTTGCGGGTCGGGTTGTGGGTGATGGGTCCGAATTTTGTGGATTTTTTTTTACGGTGGGGTGGCGTCGAGGAGGTTTCGGGAAGGGGTTTCCGGTAGGTGGTTTAGGGTTTTGGGGATTGGGGGTTTCGGGTAGAGTGGTATTAGGGTTAGGGTTAGGGTTAGGGGTTTGGGCCATTCCGCTAGGGTTTGGCCCAGCGACCCACCTGTACAGTTGCTAGGGTTTCGGGTGGGTGGGCTCCCTGGATGGGGGAGGGTCTTTGGTAGGGTTCCGGTGGGGTCGCGGCGCCGCCTGGGGTTCCGGTGGGGTTTCGGCGCCGCCAAGAGATTCCGGTAGGGTTTCGGCGTCGGAAATCTCAAAAAATGTATTTTTTTGTAGGATTGTATTTTCCGTCGCCACAGACGGTGTTTCGAACCGGCCGGTGACGTCGTGTTCTTGTTCCGGTCGCCGGAATAGGGGTTTCTAGCGAATTGGATGGGTTTTTTGTGTTTTGGGGTGGGTTTGGGTTGCCTTTTCCGGTGGTTTTCCGTCGTGGTTGACGGTTTGCCATTCGGAATTGGTAGGGTGAGAGGTAGAAAAGAGGGGGGATGAGTAGGGTGGTGAGACTTACTTTTTTTTTCTCCTCTGCCGCCGTCAAACCTCTTGCCACCGCCGGATTCTCCTTGTTTGGTCTCAATTCCGGATTGAGTTTCCAACATCCAATTGAGTCATGTCCTTGTAGCTTGCAGTTGGTACAATATTTGGGCAAGAAATCATATCTAATCCTTTGTTGTGTAGATGTAATTTCCGCCCCTTCACCCACTTGAATTAATACACTCTTGGGATGAACTTTAAGCAAATCAACTTCTACCTTGACTCTAGCACTACTAGGTCTTGTTTTATTCCTTGTAGCCGAGTCTATAGAGATGGGTATGCCCACTGACGCCGCCATGGAAAAAAGAGAGGATTCGCCATGAAAATGTGGAGGCAATCCAGGGAATGAAATCCATCCATAAGCAAATCTTGTCTCCTCATCCGGAGTGAAGGTAACATCCCACTTGAAAGTTCTCATCAAGTAGGGCTTGTTCTTCTCCTTTATTTCAAAGGTTTGTCTTGACATCAAAGTATCATAATCCTCCGCAATTGTGCATCGAATCAAGACATGTCTATCACAAAGCAATCCAATATTCACCTCCGCCTTCAAACCACATTGCTTTGGAATCGCGGTTCTCAATAGCCCAATTTCTGGCCAACCATGGCTAAACTTGCCAATAACCGCAAGATTTAAATTTTGTTGATGAATCATCACCTCCACTTCTTTCTTCTCAAACCTAACAGTGGGCTCACCATGTAGGTAAACAATAGGCTTGATTGGAATCGAAGAGGACATGGGAGAAGCATTGCCGCAAGGGCTAGAAGTTCCGCCATTAATGGCAGTTTCGGGAGATGACAAAAACGGGATGGTGGGGGATGATTTGAGGACGTTGGAGTAGTTGAGAGGGTGCGCAGGGATGGGAGGGTGGTGGCCGACCTCAGGAGGAGGCCGGCCAGTGGCCGGAATGGCCATAGAAAGCCGAGAAGGCGATGGGTAGTGGATGGCCGAAAATCGCCTCTCCTGGAGAGCGTTTTTTCGGACCGTGTTTGGGTTTGGGGTTTAGGGTTTAGGGTTTAGGGTTTAGGGTTTAGGGTTCAGGGTTTAGGGTTTAGGGTTTAGGGTTTAGGGTTCAGGGTTCGGGGTTCAGGGTTCAGGGTTCAGGGTTTAGGGTTTAGGGTTTAGGGTTTTTTTTTTTAGAAGCCACAGCCTCTCGGCTTGTGGAGTTTTATTAATAACATAAAAGGAAAACATGGGGCCCCATAGGGGAAGTACAAGCAGGGGGGAGACTTCCTATACCCCCACTGGCTACTCTATTGAGGCAAGCCTCCTAGCCGAAGTGTAAAAAGAAAGAACTAGCTAAAACTAGATATTCTATGATCATCATAAAGTTTATAATACACTCTATGATGATATGACAAATGATGATACTAACATAGAGAAAAACTAATATAAGAACAAAGCTATCTTCTACCTACGGCCTTATAAAGTCTTCAATACGGTGTATCTTTTCTTGTGCATCTTCCAAGTATGTATGAAATTGAATCATCTTTTACGTGCATATGTCATTACGGCTGCTTTTGCTGTTCCTTGCTCTTTTACTTCTTCTTGGGCGGGTGTGAATGCCGTGCTATCTTCTGTTGATTCATTCATGTCATCGGCATTCGACTTTCCATAGGTGCCTTTCCTTTGTCAAGCCCTCTAGAATTTGTCTTCATTGTCATGACTTCCACCTCTTCATCATCACCCCATTTCCTCTCTTCACTACTAGCGGTGGGTAAATCTAAGCACGCTTGATTTAGCACCACTAATTTGCTAGGAGGCGAAATCCGATGTGGTAGGAAAGATGGCATACTTGGCATTGGATTAGGTTGTGAATTATTAATTGAGTTTGGGCTTGAAATTGGGTTTGTGTATTTTATTATTGTGGGCCCGCGGGGGAGTTTGTGGACTTGGGCTCGGGTGGGGGGCCGTGTGGGTGTGGGGCGGGTTCGGGTTGGGTTGGGCGAGAGAATTTCTTTGGGTTGGGTGCGGGTTAGAAATTTGTTTCGGGTAGGGTTCGGTTAGGGGTTTCTCGGTTAGGGTTTCGGGTAGTGTAGGGTTAGGGTTTGACGGCGGCAAAGGCGAATTTGAATTTGCCGGATTCGGGGGGGGTTTTACGGTGGCGGGTTGTTTCGGGATGCGTGATTTCCGGAATAGGATTTTGTGGGGTCGGGTTCGGGGTCGGGTCGACCGGAATTGGGTAGAGTTGGGCAATTGTGCCCTAACCCCGGTTTAGGGTTAGGGTTAGGGGCGGCGGAAATAGGGTTTATTGGCGGTTCCGGTAGGATAGGTGGGTTTCGGGGTGGTTTCGACGGGGTTTCCGGTGGTTTGGGTCGCCGGAGGCTGCGGTTTTGGTTCGGGTTGGGTGGGTTAGGGCTAGGGTTTCCCAACCCGGTATGGGATTAGGGTTTATTGGGGCGGTATTAGGGTTTGGGCCCGATTCGGGAGAATGGCCGGTTTCGGTAGGGTTTCCGGTAGGTTTCTCGACGGAAATTGGCTAATTTGATGGGGAAATTTGTGTTTCGACGGTGATGATGCGGAATCACTTTGTTTCGATCGACGCAGAATGCCAATTTCGGTGAGGATTTGGGTGAGAATAAAATTTGTTTTGAGGAAGAGGCTATATTTCCAACATCCGAAACCACTTGAGGGTTGTTTCGGTCGCGGAGTAGTATTTTCCATCAAATCCAAAATTTGTTTTTGGTGGTTTTTTTTTCTTTTGTGAGTTACGGTAGTCCATTCTGGGGGGGGGGGTTTGGGGCCGTAGGTAGTGGTTTTGGGTTAGGGTTTTGACGGCTAGGGTTTGTAGGGGGTAGAGTAGGGTTAGGAGCCTTACCTTTTGCCGCCGCCACCACTGAATCTTCACCATGATTCCTCCTTTCCGGTTGCAATTCCGGGTGTTCCTTCCAACATCCTTGAAGATCATGTCCTTGCAACATACAAGTAGTGCAATATTTGGGTAGGAAATCATAACGAATCTTGTATGACATTGTTTCCATCTCCTCCCCATTCATGATTTGTATGTTATACCTTTGTGGGTGTTCTTGTAGCAAATCGGCTTCCACCTTGACCCTAGCACAACTAGGTCTTGTTTTGTTCAAAGTAGCCGCATCAATTGCAATTGGCCTCCCCACCGCCGAAGCTATGGAGAATAAAATCGATGGGACATAGAAATTGGGAGGTAAATTGGGGAAAGAAAGCCAAATTACCGCCATGCTTGTCTCTTCTTCCGGAGTAAACCCTATATCCCATTTGAAAGTTCTCATCAAGAAGGATTTGGAGTTCTCCTTTATCCAAAAATTAGGCCTTGACATCAAAGTGACATAGTCTTCTTCGATTGAACATCGAATCAACACATGCCTATTGTGCAAAAGCCCAATATTCACTTCCGCTTTCAATGAACATTGCTTAGGAATAGCCGTCCTCAAGAAAGCAATAGATGGCATTCCATGACTAAACTTACCAACTACGGCATACTTCAAATCTTGTTGTTCCACCATAGATGCAACTTCTTGATTAGTAAACCGAATTGTTGGCTCGCCATGAAGGTAGGTGATTGGTTTTTGTGGAATTGAGGGAGTAGGGTTTCGGCCAAGAGAGTTCTCGGCCAAGCCATTACCGCCGCCAATTTTGTGGGAGTTGGTGACGATATTGGAGTATGAAATAGGTTGGGGAATGGTCGCGGGAGGTTGGGTGACCTCGGGAGGAGGCCACCCAGTTGCCGTCACGGCCAGGATGGCCGGAAAATGGTCGAAGGCTTGGGGAAGTTGACACGCCGAAAATCGCCTCTCCTAGAGAGCCGGGTTTAGGGTTTAGGGTTTAGGGTTTAAGGTTTAGGGTTTAGGGTTTAGGGTTTAGGGTTTAGGGTTTAGGTTTTTTTTTTTTGAAGCCACAGCCTCGCGGCTTGTGGTATTTTATTAATAATAATAAAGGAAGACAAGGGGCCCCAGAGGGGAAGTACAAGCAGGGGGGGACTAATCCTGTTACCCCACTAGACTATCCTATAAGGCCTAGCATTAAAATCTAACAAGAATGAAGAAAGAACGAACTTGACAAAACTAAGTATTCTATGATCATCATAGAGTTTATAATGCACTCTATGATGATATTACAAATGATAATGCTAACATAGTGAAGAAGTAATATAAGAGCGAAGATATGATCATCTACCTCCGGACTTATAAAATCCTCCACCTGCGGCATCACTTCCTTCTCGTCCTCCAAATAAGAGTATAAGCTGAATCATTTCTTCTTGGAGTTGATAAGTGACTCAGGGGGCCCAACATACTTTGAGGGATCCCTCATCTTTGACGCATCAAACTTGACTTTCTTCTTGGCTTCTCTCATTGGCATTTTCCTCACTGTCGGTATCTTACCATCCCAGATATTCTTCCTTGTGAGTCTTTTCTTTGAAGTCTGCACATTGCGAGGAGACAAATTCCCATTTTGAATGACAAGCATTCTTTCGGGACAATGGAGTCTTCCTCGGCATCGACCACTCGATGTGCTAGCTATATTACCAAAGGGATCGGACATTACTGTCTCTGCTTGGCATGCCGTCTTTGCTTGAGAATATAGCTCCCCCGGTGTCTTGCCGCCCATCTCATCTACATTACCAGGCCCCCCCGTGAAGGACCCTCTAGTAAGTGTGCACGATGCGAGACGTCTTTGACAACAAGTGGTTCGCATCCTCCTCAATAGCCTCATCTATCTCGGGATCCATGATATCTGTTTCCAGTGCCGACTCTTCATCATCTGTGTCCTCATCATAGAGTCCATAAGCATCATAGTCCCGGGAGTTATGTGCGAGGCTTTGCTAGGTCTTAGGACCATTTTTTCTTCGTCCTCGTGGTTCCGCCCAATTCCACATACTCCTCTACACTCGGATATGGGTAGTAAAATTGCTTGTCTTCAGCTGCGACCTTAAAGGATTTCATTCCCAAGAAGTGTCCATGTTTCTCCATTTTCTGTCAAAAGCTTGTCGAAGCAACATGATGTCTTCTATCTCGAACCATCTCCTTCTTCCCCGACTTCCTCTCCATCGGTCTCACACCATCGCTTTCTCTCAGCTGTACGAGGGGGCGGCGTGGCGGTACTAACGAGAGGGAATGTCGGAGTTGGCTTCATTTAAAGTGCAAGGTTGTGGAGGAAATGAGAAGGCATTTTTAAGCCAACTTTGAGTAGATGGGCTTTTTGTGATTGGGTTGTATTCTTGGGCTGTGGAATTAAGAATTGGCTTTGTAGGTGGGTTTGATGTTGAGCCGTATCGATATGGATTGTGGGCTTGGATTTTCGGATTGGGTATTTTGGGATTGGGCGAGAGGGGGTTGGGTTGGGCGGGGGTTGGGCTCGGGGTAGGGGTTGGGCTCGGGTTTGGGGGGGTAGGGTTAATTGAATTTGTGGGCTCGGGTTCGGGTATGGGTAGGGGGTCGGGTGGGTCGATTTCGGGTCAGGGTTGATGTCGGGTATGGATTTTTTTGTCGGGTCGGGTTGCGGGTAATTAGGGTTTAGTGGGGGGGCGGTTTCGGGTAGCGGTTTAGGGTTTAGTGGCGGTAAAGGGGGTTGCGGTAGGGGGGTTTCCGTGATTATTTCCGGCACCAGTGGGGTGGCGGAGGGGTGGTTATCTGGTGGGAGGGTGGCAGAATTGTTGGTGGCGGGTTCAAGAGGGGTGGTTTTAGGGTTAGGGTTTTGAGGGTGGTTTTAGGCCAAACAAGGCCCAATGGGGGAGGCGGGTAGTAGGGTTTCTGGTTGGTGGTTTCCGGGAGCAGGGGTGGTTGCCGGTAGGGTTTCCGGTAGGTTTCCGGCGTCGACTAGGGTTCCGGTAGGGTTTCCGGCGTCGGAAATTTTAGGGGGGGTGTTTTTTGGTCGGAAAACAGATTCCGACACACAGACGGTGTTTCCGATAGCCCTAGGCTCGGAATCCTTTGTTCCGATCGCGCCAGAATCTTGTTCCGGTGACTTTTGAGGGTGGTTTTGGGTTTTGATTCTTGTTTTTCTTGTTTTTCCGGTATTTGTAGTCCAATTGTTGGATGGGGCATGAATCAAAGCATTGGTAGTTGGGATAGGGTTTTGTTGGCTAGGGTTAGACGAAGAGGGAGTAGGGATTGAAGCCTTACCTTTGCCTATTTCCACTTCTGTCGCCTTTGCCGTCGCCACCTTGCCACCATCATTTGTCCTTAGCTTTTTCGGCCGTAATCTTTGGTTTTAGATTCCAACATCCATCGACATCATGCCCTTGAAGCTTGCAATTAGTACAATATTTTGGCTTGAAGTCATATCTAATTTTTTGTAATTCGGTTGTGATTCCATCCCCTTCACCCACTTGAATTACAACATGTGGGGATGGCTTTGTAGCAAATCAAATTCCACTTTGACTCTAGCACAACTTGGCCTTGTTTTATTCAAAGTGGCCGCATCAATGGCAATTGGGGAACCCTTTGCTGCCGCCGAAAAGAAAAGGGTAGACTCTCCATAGTAATGTGGGGATAATCGGGGAATGAAATCCATCCATACGCAAATCTACTCTCCTCCGCCGGATTAAAAGATACATCCCATTTGAAGGTTCTCATCAAATAGGGTCTAGTCTTCTCCTTAATCTCAAAAGTTTGTCTTGACATCAAAGTGTCAAAATCTTCACCAATTGTGCATCTAATCAAGACATGTCTATCACAAAGCAAACCAATACGTACCTCGCCTTCAAACCACATTGCTTTGGGATAGCATTCGTAAGAAAGCTATATCGGGCCATCCATGGCTAAACTTTCCAACAATTGCAAGAGTTAATTCTTGGTGATGAATCATCACCTCCACTTCCTTTTCTCAAACCTAATCGTAGGCTCACCCGTGTAGGTAAGCAATAGGCTTGATTGGGATTGGAATTGACATGGGAGAGGGGTCGCCGCAAGGCCTAGGGTTTCCGCCATTGGCAGTCTAGGGGGTGCGCGGGGTTGGGAGGGTGATGGCCGACCTCGGGGGAGGC
>CM067540.1:32500-35000 GCA_034509755.1 Anisodus tanguticus | reverse complement strand
GGTTTAGGGTTTAGGGTTTAGGGTTTAGGGTTTAGGGTTTAGGGTTTAGGGTTTAGGGTTTAGGGTTTAGGGTTTAGGGTTTAGGGTTTAGGGTTTAGGGTTTAGGGTTTAGGGTTTAGGGTTTAGGGTTTAGGGTTTAGGGTTTTTGGTTTAGGGTTTAGGGTTTAGGGTTTAGGGTTTAGGGTTTAGGGTTTAGGGTTTAGGGTTTAGGGTTTAGGGTTTAGGGTTTTAGGGTTTAGGGTTTAGGGTTTAGGGTTTAGGGTTTAGGGTTTAGGGTTTAGGGTTTAGGGTTTAGGGTTTAGGGTTTAGGGTTTAGGGTTTAGGGTTTAGGGTTTAGGGTTTAGGGTTTAGGGTTTAGGGTTTAGGGTTTAGGGTTTAGGGTTTAGGGTTTAGGGTTTAGGGTTTAGGGTTTAGGGTTTAGGGTTTAGGGTTTAGGGTTTAGGGTTTAGGGTTTAGGGTTTAGGGTTTAGGGTTTAGGGTTTAGGGTTTAGGGTTTAGGGTTTAGGGTTTAGGGTTTAGGGTTTAGGGTTTAGGGTTTAGGGTTTAGGGGTTTAGGGTTTAGGGTTTAGGGTTTAGGGTTTAGGGTTTAGGGTTTAGGGTTTAGGGTTTAGGGTTTAGGGTTTAGGGTTTAGGGTTTAGGGTTTAGGGGGGTTTAGGGTTTAGGGTTTAGGGTTTAGGGTTTAGGGTTTAGGGTTTAGGGTTTAGGGTTTAGGGTTTAGGGTTTAGGGTTTAGGGTTTAGGGTTTAGGGTTTAGGGTTTAGGGTTTAGGGTTTAGGGTTTAGGGTTTAGGGTTTAGGGTTTAGGGTTTAGGGTTTAGGGTTTAGGGTTTAGGGTTTAGGGTTTAGGGTTTAGGGTTTAGGGTTTAGGGTTTAGGGTTTAGGGTTTAGGGTTTAGGGTTTAGGGTTTAGGGTTTAGGGTTTAGGGTTTAGGGTTTAGGGTTTAGGGTTTAGGGTTTAGGGTTTAGGGTTTAGGGTTTAGGGTTTAGGGTTTAGGGTTTAGGGTTTAGGGTTTAGGGTTTAGGGTTTAGGGTTTAGGGTTTAGGGTTTAGGGTTTAGGGTTTAGGGTTTAGGGTTTAGGGTTTAGGGTTTAGGGTTTAGGGTTTAGGGTTTAGGGTTTAGGGTTTAGGGTTTAGGGTTTAGGGTTTAGGGTTTAGGGTTTAGGGTTTAGGGTTTAGGGTTTAGGGTTTAGGGTTTAGGGTTTAGGGTTTAGGGTTTAGGGGGTTTAGGGTTTAGGGTTTAGGGTTTAGGGTTTAGGGTTTAGGGTTTAGGGTTTAGGGTTTAGGGTTTAGGGTTTAGGGTTTAGGGTTTAGGGTTTAGGGTTTAGGGTTTAGGGTTTAGGGTTTAGGGTTTAGGGTTTAGGGTTTAGGGTTTAGGGTTTAGGGTTTAGGGTTTAGGGTTTAGGGTTTAGGGTTTAGGGTTTAGGGTTTAGGGTTTAGGGTTTAGGGTTTAGGGTTTAGGGTTTAGGGTTTAGGGTTTAGGGTTTAGGGTTTAGGGTTTAGGGTTTAGGGTTTAGGGTTTAGGGTTTAGGGTTTAGGGTTTAGGGTTTAGGGTTTAGGGTTTTTAGGGTTTAGGGGGTTTAGGGTTTAGGGTTTAGGGTTTAGGGTTTAGGGTTTAGGGTTTAGGGTTTAGGGTTTAGGGTTTAGGGTTTAGGGTTTAGGGTTTAGGGTTTAGGGTTTAGGGTTTAGGGTTTAGGGTTTAGGGTTTAGGGTTTAGGGTTTAGGGGTTTAGGGTTTAGGGTTTAGGGTTTAGGGTTTAGGGTTTAGGGTTTAGGGTTTAGGGTTTAGGGTTTAGGGTTTAGGGTTTAGGGTTTAGGGTTTAGGGTTTAGGGTTTAGGGTTTAGGGTTTAGGGTTTAGGGTTTAGGGTTTAGGGTTTAGGGTTTAGGGTTTAGGGTTTAGGGTTTAGGGTTTAGGGTTTAGGGTTTAGGGTTTAGGGTTTAGGGTTTAGGGTTTAGGGTTTAGGGTTTAGGGTTTAGGGTTTAGGGTTTAGGGTTTAGGGTTTAGGGTTTAGGGTTTAGGGTTTAGGGTTTAGGGTTTAGGGTTTAGGGTTTAGGGTTTAGGGTTTAGGGTTTAGGGTTTAGGGTTTAGGGTTTAGGGTTTAGGGTTTAGGGTTTAGGGTTTAGGGTTTAGGGTTTAGGGTTTAGGGTTTAGGGTTTAGGGTTTAGGGTTTAGGGTTTAGGGTTTAGGGTTTAGGGTTTTAGGGTTTAGGGTTTAGGGTTTAGGGTTTAGGGTTTAGGGTTTAGGGTTTAGGGTTTAGGGTTTAGGGGGTTTAGGGTTCAGGGTTTAGGGTTCAGGGTTTAGGGTTCAGGGTTTAGGGTTTAGGGTTTAGGGTTTAGGGTTTAGGGTTTAGGGGTTTAGGGTTTAGGGTTTAGGGTTTAGGGGTTTAGGGTTTAGGGTTTAGGGTTTAGGGTTTAGGGTTTAGGGTTTAGGGTTTAGGGTTTAGGGTTTAGGGTTTAGGGTTTAGGGTTTAGGGTTTAGGGTTTAGGGTTTAGGGTTTAGGGTTT
>CM067540.1:17500-27500 GCA_034509755.1 Anisodus tanguticus | reverse complement strand
GTTTAGGGTTTAGGGTTTAGGGTTTAGGGTTTAGGGTTTAGGGTTTAGGGTTTAGGGTTTAGGGTTTAGGGTTTAGGGTTTAGGGTTTAGGGTTTAGGGTTTAGGGTTTAGGGTTTAGGGTTTAGGGTTTAGGGTTTAGGGTTTAGGGTTTAGGGTTTAGGGTTTAGGGTTTAGGGTTTAGGGTTTAGGGTTTAGGGTTTAGGGTTTAGGGTTTAGGGTTTAGGGTTTAGGGTTTAGGGTTTAGGGTTTAGGGTTTAGGGTTTAGGGTTTAGGGTTTAGGGTTTAGGGTTTAGGGTTTAGGGTTTAGGGTTTAGGGTTTAGGGTTTAGGGTTTAGGGTTTAGGGTTTAGGGTTTAGGGTTTAGGGGTTTAGGGTTTAGGGTTTAGGGTTTAGGGTTTTTAGGGTTTAGGGTTTAGGGTTTAGGGTTTAGGGTTTAGGGTTTAGGGTTTAGGGTTTAGGGTTTAGGGTTTAGGGTTTAGGGTTTAGGGTTTAGGGTTTAGGGTTTAGGGTTTAGGGTTTAGGGTTTAGGGTTTAGGGTTTAGGGTTTAGGGTTTAGGGTTTAGGGTTTAGGGTTTAGGGTTTAGGGTTTAGGGTTTAGGGTTTAGGGTTTAGGGTTTAGGGTTTAGGGTTTAGGGTTTAGGGTTTAGGGTTTAGGGTTTAGGGTTTAGGGTTTAGGGTTTAGGGTTTAGGGTTTAGGGTTTAGGGTTTAGGGTTTAGGGTTTAGGGTTTAGGGTTTAGGGTTTAGGGTTTAGGGTTTAGGGTTTAGGGTTTAGGGTTTAGGGTTTAGGGTTTAGGGTTTAGGGTTTAGGGTTTAGGGTTTAGGGTTTAGGGTTTAGGGTTTAGGGTTTAGGGTTTAGGGTTTAGGGTTTAGGGTTTAGGGTTTAGGGTTTAGGGTTTAGGGTTTAGGGTTTAGGGTTTAGGGTTTAGGGTTTAGGGTTTAGGGTTTAGGGTTTAGGGTTTAGGGTTTAGGGTTTAGGGTTTAGGGTTTAGGGTTTAGGGTTTAGGGTTTAGGGTTTAGGGTTTAGGGTTTAGGGTTTAGGGTTTAGGGTTTAGGGTTTAGGGTTTAGGGTTTAGGGTTTAGGGTTTAGGGTTTAGGGTTTAGGGTTTAGGGTTTAGGGTTTAGGGTTTAGGGTTTAGGGTTTAGGGTTTAGGGTTTAGGGTTTAGGGTTTAGGGTTTAGGGTTTAGGGTTTAGGGTTTAGGGTTAGGGGGTTTAGGGTTTAGGGTTTAGGGTTTAGGGTTTAGGGTTTAGGGTTTAGGGTTTAGGGTTTAGGGTTTAGGGTTTAGGGTTTAGGGTTTAGGGTTTAGGGTTTAGGGTTTAGGGTTTAGGGTTTAGGGTTTAGGGTTTAGGGTTTAGGGTTTAGGGTTTAGGGTTTAGGGTTTAGGGTTTAGGGTTTAGGGTTTAGGGTTTAGGGTTTAGGGTTTAGGGTTTAGGGTTTAGGGTTTAGGGTTTAGGGTTTAGGGTTTAGGGTTTAGGGTTTAGGGTTTAGGGTTTAGGGTTTAGGGTTTAGGGTTTAGGGTTTAGGGTTTAGGGTTTAGGGTTTAGGGTTTAGGGTTTAGGGTTTAGGGTTTAGGGTTTAGGGTTTAGGGTTTAGGGTTTAGGGTTTAGGGTTTAGGGTTTAGGGTTTAGGGTTTAGGGTTTAGGGTTTAGGGTTTAGGGTTTAGGGTTTAGGGTTTAGGGGGTTTAGGGTTTAGGGTTTAGGGTTTAGGGTTTAGGGTTTAGGGTTTAGGGTTTAGGGTTTAGGGTTTAGGGTTTAGGGTTTAGGGTTTAGGGTTTAGGGTTTAGGGTTTAGGGTTTAGGGTTTAGGGTTTAGGGTTTAGGGTTTAGGGTTTAGGGTTTAGGGTTTAGGGTTTAGGGTTTAGGGTTTAGGGTTTAGGGTTTAGGGTTTAGGGTTTAGGGTTTAGGGTTTAGGGTTTAGGGTTTAGGGTTTAGGGTTTAGGGTTTAGGGTTTAGGGTTTAGGGTTTAGGGTTTAGGGTTTAGGGTTTAGGGTTTAGGGTTTAGGGTTTAGGGTTTAGGGTTTAGGGTTTAGGGTTTAGGGTTTAGGGTTTTTAGGGTTTAGGGTTTAGGGTTTAGGGTTTAGGGTTTAGGGTTTTTAGGGTTTAGGGTTTAGGGTTTAGGGTTTAGGGTTTAGGGTTTAGGGTTTAGGGTTTAGGGTTTAGGGTTTAGGGTTTAGGGTTTAGGGTTTAGGGTTTAGGGTTTAGGGTTTAGGGTTTAGGGTTTAGGGTTTAGGGTTTAGGGTTTAGGGTTTAGGGTTTAGGGTTTAGGGTTTAGGGTTTAGGGTTTAGGGTTTAGGGTTTAGGGTTTAGGGTTTAGGGTTTAGGGTTTAGGGTTTAGGGTTTAGGGTTTAGGGTTTAGGGTTTAGGGTTTAGGGTTTAGGGTTTAGGGTTTAGGGTTTAGGGTTTAGGGGGTTTAGGGTTTAGGGTTTAGGGTTTAGGGTTTAGGGTTTAGGGTTTAGGGTTTAGGGTTTAGGGTTTAGGGTTTAGGGTTTAGGGTTTAGGGTTTAGGGTTTAGGGTTTAGGGTTTAGGGTTTAGGGTTTAGGGTTTAGGGTTTAGGGTTTAGGGTTTAGGGTTTAGGGTTTAGGGTTTAGGGTTTTTAGGGTTTAGGGTTTAGGGTTTAGGGTTTAGGGTTTAGGGTTTAGGGTTTAGGGTTTAGGGTTTAGGGTTTAGGGTTTAGGGTTTAGGGTTTAGGGTTTAGGGTTTAGGGTTTAGGGTTTAGGGTTTAGGGTTTAGGGTTTAGGGTTTAGGGTTTAGGGTTTAGGGTTTAGGGTTTAGGGTTTAGGGTTTAGGGTTTAGGGTTTAGGGTTTAGGGTTTAGGGTTTAGGGTTTAGGGTTTAGGGTTTAGGGTTTAGGGTTTAGGGTTTAGGGTTTAGGGTTTAGGGTTTAGGGTTTAGGGTTTAGGGTTTAGGGTTTAGGGTTTAGGGTTTAGGGTTTAGGGTTTAGGGTTTAGGGTTTAGGGTTTAGGGTTTAGGGTTTAGGGTTTAGGGTTTAGGGTTTAGGGTTTAGGGTTTAGGGTTTAGGGTTTAGGGTTTAGGGTTTAGGGTTTAGGGTTTAGGGTTTAGGGTTTAGGGTTTAGGGTTTAGGGTTTAGGGTTTAGGGTTTAGGGTTTAGGGTTTAGGGTTTAGGGTTTAGGGTTTAGGGTTTAGGGTTTAGGGTTTAGGGTTTAGGGTTTAGGGTTTAGGGTTTAGGGTTTAGGGTTTAGGGTTTAGGGTTTAGGGTTTAGGGTTTAGGGTTTAGGGTTTAGGGTTTAGGGTTTAGGGTTTAGGGTTTAGGGTTTAGGGTTTAGGGTTTAGGGTTTAGGGTTTAGGGTTTAGGGTTTAGGGTTTAGGGTTTAGGGTTTAGGGTTTAGGGTTTAGGGTTTTAGGGTTTAGGGTTTAGGGTTTAGGGTTTAGGGTTTAGGGTTTAGGGTTTAGGGTTTAGGGTTTAGGGTTTAGGGTTTA
This sequence comes from Anisodus tanguticus, assembly GCA_034509755.1. NCBI lineage: Eukaryota > Viridiplantae > Streptophyta > Magnoliopsida > Solanales > Solanaceae > Anisodus > Anisodus tanguticus. The sequence goes on along the minus strand of CM067540.1, from coordinate 24,064 downwards.
GGGTTTAGGGTTTAGGGTTTAGGGTTTAGGGTTTAGGGTTTAGGGTTTAGGGTTTAGGGTTTAGGGTTTAGGGTTTAGGGTTTAGGGTTTAGGGTTTAGGGTTTAGGGGTTTAGGGTTTAGGGTTTAGGGTTTAGGGTTTAGGGTTTAGGGTTTAGGGTTTAGGGTTTAGGGTTTAGGGTTTAGGGTTTAGGGTTTAGGGTTTAGGGTTTAGGGTTTAGGGTTTAGGGTTTAGGGTTTAGGGTTTAGGGTTTAGGGTTTAGGGTTTAGGGTTTAGGGTTTAGGGTTTAGGGTTTAGGGTTTAGGGTTTAGGGTTTAGGGTTTAGGGTTTAGGGTTTAGGGTTTAGGGTTTAGGGTTTAGGGTTTAGGGTTTAGGGTTTAGGGTTTAGGGTTTAGGGTTTAGGGTTTAGGGTTTAGGGTTTAGGGTTTAGGGTTTAGGGTTTAGGGTTTAGGGTTTAGGGTTTAGGGTTTAGGGTTTAGGGTTTAGGGTTTAGGGTTTAGGGTTTAGGGTTTAGGGTTTAGGGTTTAGGGTTTAGGGTTTAGGGTTTAGGGTTTAGGGTTTAGGGTTTAGGGTTTAGGGTTTAGGGTTTAGGGTTTAGGGTTTAGGGTTTAGGGTTTAGGGTTTAGGGTTTAGGGTTTAGGGTTTAGGGTTTAGGGTTTAGGGTTTAGGGTTTAGGGTTTAGGGTTTAGGGTTTAGGGTTTAGGGTTTAGGGTTTAGGGTTTAGGGTTTAGGGTTTAGGGTTTAGGGTTTAGGGTTTAGGGTTTAGGGTTTAGGGTTTAGGGTTTAGGGTTTAGGGTTTAGGGTTTAGGGTTTAGGGTTTAGGGTTTAGGGTTTAGGGTTTAGGGTTTAGGGTTTAGGGTTTAGGGTTTAGGGTTTAGGGTTTAGGGTTTAGGGTTTAGGGTTTAGGGTTTAGGGTTTAGGGTTTAGGGTTTAGGGTTTAGGGTTTAGGGTTTAGGGTTTAGGGTTTAGGGTTTAGGGTTTAGGGTTTAGGGTTTAGGGTTTAGGGTTTAGGGTTTAGGGTTTAGGGTTTAGGGTTTAGGGTTTAGGGTTTAGGGTTTAGGGTTTAGGGTTTAGGGTTTAGGGTTTAGGGTTTAGGGTTTAGGGTTTAGGGTTTAGGGTTTAGGGTTTAGGGTTTAGGGTTTAGGGTTTAGGGTTTAGGGTTTAGGGTTTAGGGTTTAGGGTTTAGGGTTTAGGGTTTAGGGTTTAGGGTTTAGGGTTTAGGGTTTAGGGTTTAGGGTTTAGGGTTTAGGGTTTAGGGTTTAGGGTTTAGGGTTTAGGGTTTAGGGTTTAGGGTTTAGGGTTTAGGGTTTAGGGTTTAGGGTTTAGGGTTTAGGGTTTAGGGTTTAGGGTTTAGGGTTTAGGGTTTAGGGTTTAGGGTTTAGGGTTTAGGGTTTAGGGTTTAGGGTTTAGGGTTTAGGGTTTAGGGTTTAGGGTTTAGGGTTTAGGGTTTAGGGTTTAGGGTTTAGGGTTTAGGGTTTAGGGTTTAGGGTTTAGGGTTTAGGGTTTAGGGTTTAGGGTTTAGGGTTTAGGGTTTAGGGTTTAGGGTTTAGGGTTTAGGGTTTAGGGTTTAGGGTTTAGGGTTTAGGGTTTAGGGTTTAGGGTTTAGGGTTTAGGGTTTAGGGTTTAGGGTTTAGGGTTTAGGGTTTAGGGTTTAGGGTTTAGGGTTTAGGGTTTAGGGTTTAGGGTTTAGGGTTTAGGGTTTAGGGTTTAGGGTTTAGGGTTTAGGGTTTAGGGTTTAGGGTTTAGGGTTTAGGGTTTAGGGTTTAGGGTTTAGGGTTTAGGGTTTAGGGTTTAGGGTTTAGGGTTTAGGGTTTAGGGTTTAGGGTTTAGGGTTTAGGGTTTAGGGTTTAGGGTTTAGGGTTTAGGGTTTAGGGTTTAGGGTTTAGGGTTTAGGGTTTAGGGTTTAGGGTTTAGGGTTTAGGGTTTAGGGTTTAGGGTTTAGGGTTTAGGGTTTAGGGTTTAGGGTTTAGGGTTTAGGGTTTAGGGTTTAGGGTTTAGGGTTTAGGGTTTAGGGTTTAGGGTTTAGGGTTTAGGGTTTAGGGTTTAGGGTTTAGGGTTTAGGGTTTAGGGTTTAGGGTTTAGGGTTTAGGGTTTAGGGTTTAGGGTTTAGGGTTTTAGGGTTTAGGGTTTAGGGTTTAGGGTTTGGGGTTTAGGGTTTAGGGTTTAGGGGGTTTAGGGTTTAGGGTTTAGGGTTTAGGGTTTAGGGTTTAGGGTTTAGGGTTTAGGGTTTAGGGTTTAGGGTTTAGGGTTTAGGGTTTAGGGTTTAGGGTTTAGGGTTTAGGGTTTAGGGTTTAGGGTTTAGGGTTTAGGGTTTAGGGTTTAGGGTTTAGGGTTTAGGGTTTAGGGTTTAGGGTTTAGGGTTTAGGGTTTAGGGTTTAGGGTTTAGGGTTTAGGGTTTAGGGTTTAGGGTTTAGGGTTTAGGGTTTAGGGTTTAGGGTTTAGGGTTTAGGGTTTAGGGTTTAGGGTTTAGGGTTTTTAGGGTTTAGGGTTTTTAGGGTTTAGGGTTTAGGGTTTAGGGTTTAGGGTTTAGGGTTTAGGGTTTAGGGTTTAGGGTTTAGGGTTTAGGGTTTAGGGTTTAGGGTTTAGGGGTTTAGGGTTTAGGGTTTAGGGTTTAGGGTTTAGGGGTTTAGGGTTTAGGGTTTAGGGTTTAGGGTTTAGGGTTTAGGGTTTAGGGTTTAGGGTTTAGGGTTTAGGGTTTTTAGGGTTTAGGGTTTAGGGTTTAGGGTTTAGGGTTTAGGGTTTAGGGTTTAGGGTTTAGGGTTTAGGGTTTAGGGTTTAGGGTTTAGGGTTTAGGGTTTAGGGTTTAGGGTTTAGGGTTTTTAGGGTTTAGGGTTTAGGGTTTAGGGTTTAGGGTTTAGGGTTTAGGGTTTAGGGTTTAGGGTTTAGGGGGTTTAGGGTTTAGGGTTTAGGGTTTAGGGTTTAGGGTTTAGGGTTTAGGGTTTAGGGTTTAGGGTTTAGGGTTTAGGGTTTAGGGTTTAGGGTTTAGGGTTTAGGGTTTAGGGTTTAGGGTTTAGGGTTTAGGGTTTAGGGTTTAGGGTTTAGGGTTTAGGGTTTAGGGTTTAGGGTTTAGGGTTTAGGGTTTAGGGTTTAGGGTTTAGGGTTTAGGGTTTAGGGTTTAGGGTTTAGGGTTTAGGGTTTAGGGTTTAGGGTTTAGGGTTTAGGGTTTAGGGTTTAGGGTTTAGGGTTTAGGGTTTAGGGTTTAGGGTTTAGGGTTTAGGGTTTAGGGTTTAGGGTTTAGGGTTTAGGGTTTAGGGTTTAGGGTTTAGGGTTTAGGGTTTAGGGTTTAGGGTTTAGGGTTTAGGGTTTAGGGTTTAGGGTTTAGGGTTTAGGGTTTAGGGTTTAGGGTTTAGGGTTTAGGGTTTAGGGTTTAGGGTTTAGGGTTTAGGGTTTAGGGTTTAGGGTTTAGGGTTTAGGGTTTAGGGTTTAGGGTTTAGGGTTTAGGGGGTTTAGGGTTTAGGGTTTAGGGTTTAGGGTTTAGGGTTTAGGGTTTAGGGTTTAGGGTTTAGGGTTTAGGGTTTAGGGTTTAGGGTTTAGGGTTTAGGGTTTAGGGTTTAGGGTTTAGGGTTTAGGGTTTAGGGTTTAGGGTTTAGGGTTTAGGGTTTAGGGTTTAGGGTTTAGGGTTTAGGGTTTAGGGTTTAGGGTTTAGGGTTTAGGGTTTAGGGTTTAGGGTTTAGGGTTTAGGGTTTAGGGTTTAGGGTTTAGGGTTTAGGGTTTAGGGTTTAGGGTTTAGGGTTTAGGGTTTAGGGTTTAGGGTTTAGGGTTTAGGGTTTAGGGTTTAGGGTTTAGGGTTTAGGGTTTAGGGTTTAGGGTTTAGGGTTTAGGGTTTAGGGTTTAGGGTTTAGGGTTTAGGGTTTAGGGTTTAGGGTTTAGGGTTTAGGGTTTAGGGTTTAGGGTTTAGGGTTTAGGGTTTAGGGTTTAGGGTTTAGGGTTTAGGGTTTAGGGTTTAGGGTTTAGGGTTTAGGGTTTAGGGTTTAGGGTTTAGGGTTTAGGGTTTAGGGTTTAGGGTTTAGGGTTTAGGGTTTAGGGTTTAGGGTTTAGGGTTTAGGGTTTAGGGTTTAGGGTTTAGGGTTTTAGGGTTTAGGGTTTAGGGTTTAGGGTTTAGGGTTTAGGGTTTAGGGTTTAGGGTTTAGGGTTTAGGGTTTAGGGTTTAGGGTTTAGGGTTTAGGGTTTAGGGTTTAGGGTTTAGGGTTTAGGGTTTAGGGTTTAGGGTTTAGGGTTTAGGGTTTTAGGGTTTAGGGTTTAGGGTTTAGGGTTTAGGGTTTAGGGTTTAGGGTTTAGGGTTTAGGGTTTAGGGTTTAGGGTTTAGGGTTTAGGGTTTAGGGTTTAGGGTTTAGGGTTTAGGGTTTAGGGTTTAGGGTTTAGGGTTTAGGGTTTAGGGTTTAGGGTTTAGGGTTTAGGGTTTAGGGTTTAGGGTTTAGGGTTTAGGGTTTAGGGTTTAGGGTTTAGGGTTTAGGGTTTAGGGTTTAGGGTTTAGGGTTTAGGGTTTAGGGTTTAGGGTTTAGGGTTTAGGGTTTAGGGTTTAGGGTTTAGGGTTTAGGGTTTAGGGTTTGGGGTTTAGGGTTTAGGGTTTAGGGTTTAGGGTTTAGGGTTTAGGGTTTAGGGTTTAGGGTTTAGGGTTTAGGGTTTAGGGTTTAGGGTTTAGGGTTTAGGGTTTAGGGTTTAGGGTTTAGGGTTTAGGGTTTAGGGTTTAGGGTTTAGGGTTTAGGGTTTAGGGTTTAGGGTTTAGGGTTTAGGGTTTAGGGTTTAGGGTTTAGGGTTTAGGGTTTAGGGTTTAGGGTTTAGGGTTTAGGGTTTAGGGTTTAGGGTTTAGGGTTTAGGGTTTAGGGTTTAGGGTTTAGGGTTTAGGGTTTAGGGTTTAGGGTTTAGGGTTTAGGGTTTAGGGTTTAGGGTTTAGGGTTTAGGGTTTAGGGTTTAGGGTTTAGGGTTTAGGGTTTAGGGTTTAGGGTTTAGGGTTTAGGGTTTAGGGTTTAGGGTTTAGGGTTTAGGGTTTAGGGTTAGGGTTTAGGGTTTAGGGTTTAGGGTTTAGGGTTTAGGGTTTAGGGTTTAGGGTTTAGGGTTTAGGGTTTAGGGTTTAGGGTTTAGGGTTTAGGGTTTAGGGTTTAGGGTTTAGGGTTTAGGGTTTAGGGTTTAGGGTTTAGGGTTTAGGGTTTAGGGTTTAGGGTTTAGGGTTTAGGGTTTAGGGTTTAGGGTTTAGGGTTTAGGGTTTAGGGTTTAGGGTTTAGGGTTTAGGGTTTAGGGTTTAGGGTTTAGGGTTTAGGGTTTAGGGTTTAGGGTTTAGGGTTTAGGGTTTAGGGTTTAGGGTTTAGGGTTTAGGGTTTAGGGTTTAGGGTTTAGGGTTTAGGGTTTAGGGTTTAGGGTTTAGGGTTTAGGGTTTAGGGTTTAGGGTTTAGGGTTTAGGGTTTAGGGTTTAGGGTTTAGGGTTTAGGGTTTAGGGTTTAGGGTTTAGGGTTTAGGGTTTAGGGTTTAGGGTTTAGGGTTTAGGGTTTAGGGTTTAGGGTTTAGGGTTTAGGGTTTAGGGTTTAGGGTTTAGGGTTTAGGGTTTAGGGTTTAGGGTTTAGGGTTTAGGGTTTAGGGTTTAGGGTTTAGGGTTTAGGGTTTAGGGTTTAGGGTTTAGGGTTTAGGGTTTAGGGTTTAGGGTTTAGGGTTTAGGGTTTAGGGTTTAGGGTTTAGGGTTTAGGGTTTAGGGTTTAGGGTTTAGGGTTTAGGGTTTAGGGTTTAGGGTTTAGGGTTTAGGGTTTAGGGTTTAGGGTTTAGGGTTTTTAGGGTTTAGGGTTTAGGGTTTAGGGTTAGGGGGTTTAGGGTTTAGGGTTTAGGGTTTAGGGTTTAGGGTTTAGGGTTTAGGGTTTAGGGTTTAGGGTTTAGGGTTTAGGGTTTAGGGTTTAGGGTTTAGGGTTTAGGGTTAGGGGGTTTAGGGTTTAGGGTTTAGGGTTTAGGGTTTAGGGTTTTTAGGGTTTAGGGTTTAGGGTTTAGGGTTTAGGGTTTAGGGTTTAGGGTTTAGGGTTTAGGGTTTAGGGTTTAGGGTTTAGGGTTTAGGGTTTAGGGTTTAGGGTTTAGGGTTTAGGGTTTAGGGTTTAGGGTTTAGGGTTTAGGGTTTAGGGTTTAGGGTTTAGGGTTTAGGGTTTAGGGTTTAGGGTTTAGGGTTTAGGGTTTAGGGTTTAGGGTTTAGGGTTTAGGGTTTAGGGTTTAGGGTTTAGGGTTTAGGGTTTAGGGTTTAGGGTTTAGGGTTTAGGGTTTAGGGTTTAGGGTTTAGGGTTTAGGGTTTAGGGTTTAGGGTTTAGGGTTTAGGGTTTAGGGTTTAGGGTTTAGGGTTTAGGGTTTAGGGTTTAGGGTTTAGGGTTTAGGGTTTAGGGTTTAGGGTTTAGGGTTTAGGGTTTAGGGTTTAGGGTTTAGGGTTTAGGGTTTAGGGTTTAGGGTTTAGGGTTTAGGGTTTAGGGTTTAGGGTTTAGGGTTTAGGGTTTAGGGTTTAGGGTTTAGGGTTTAGGGTTTAGGGTTTAGGGTTTAGGGTTTAGGGTTTAGGGTTTAGGGTTTAGGGTTTAGGGTTTAGGGTTTAGGGTTTAGGGTTTAG
>CM067540.1:10000-12500 GCA_034509755.1 Anisodus tanguticus | reverse complement strand
TTTAGGGTTTAGGGTTTAGGGGTTTAGGGTTTAGGGTTTAGGGTTTAGGGTTTAGGGTTTAGGGTTTAGGGTTTAGGGTTTAGGGTTTAGGGTTTAGGGTTTAGGGTTTAGGGTTTAGGGTTTAGGGTTTAGGGTTTAGGGTTTAGGGTTTAGGGTTTAGGGTTTAGGGTTTAGGGTTTAGGGTTTAGGGTTTAGGGTTTAGGGTTTAGGGTTTAGGGTTTAGGGTTTAGGGTTTAGGGTTTAGGGTTTAGGGTTTAGGGTTTAGGGTTTAGGGTTTAGGGTTTAGGGTTTAGGGTTTAGGGTTTAGGGTTTAGGGTTTAGGGTTTAGGGTTTAGGGTTTAGGGTTTAGGGTTTAGGGTTTAGGGTTTAGGGTTTAGGGTTTAGGGTTTAGGGTTTAGGGTTTAGGGTTTAGGGTTTAGGGTTTAGGGTTTAGGGTTTAGGGTTTAGGGTTTAGGGTTTAGGGTTTAGGGTTTAGGGTTTAGGGTTTAGGGTTTAGGGTTTAGGGTTTAGGGTTTAGGGTTTAGGGTTTAGGGTTTAGGGTTTAGGGTTTAGGGTTTAGGGTTTAGGGTTTAGGGTTTAGGGTTTAGGGTTTAGGGTTTAGGGTTTAGGGTTTAGGGTTTAGGGTTTTTAGGGTTTAGGGTTTAGGGTTTAGGGTTTAGGGTTTAGGGTTTAGGGTTTAGGGTTTAGGGTTTAGGGTTTAGGGTTTAGGGTTTAGGGTTTAGGGTTTAGGGTTTAGGGTTTAGGGTTTAGGGTTTAGGGTTTAGGGTTTAGGGTTTAGGGTTTAGGGTTTTTAGGGTTTAGGGTTTAGGGTTTAGGGTTTAGGGTTTAGGGTTTAGGGTTTAGGGTTTAGGGTTTAGGGTTTAGGGTTTAGGGTTTAGGGTTTAGGGTTTAGGGTTTAGGGTTTAGGGTTTAGGGTTTAGGGTTTAGGGTTTAGGGTTTAGGGTTTAGGGTTTAGGGTTTAGGGTTTAGGGTTTAGGGTTTAGGGTTTAGGGTTTAGGGTTTAGGGTTTAGGGTTTAGGGTTTAGGGTTTAGGGTTTAGGGTTTAGGGTTTAGGGTTTAGGGTTTAGGGTTTAGGGTTTAGGGTTTAGGGTTTAGGGTTTAGGGTTTAGGGTTTAGGGTTTAGGGTTTAGGGTTTAGGGTTTAGGGTTTAGGGTTTAGGGTTTAGGGTTTAGGGTTTAGGGTTTAGGGTTTAGGGTTTAGGGTTTAGGGTTTAGGGTTTTTAGGGTTTAGGGTTTAGGGTTTAGGGTTTAGGGTTTAGGGTTTAGGGTTTAGGGTTTAGGGTTTAGGGTTTAGGGTTTAGGGTTTAGGGTTTAGGGTTTAGGGTTTAGGGTTTAGGGTTTAGGGTTTAGGGTTTAGGGTTTAGGGTTTAGGGTTTAGGGTTTAGGGTTTAGGGTTTAGGGTTTAGGGTTTAGGGTTTAGGGTTTAGGGTTTAGGGTTTAGGGTTTAGGGTTTAGGGTTTAGGGTTTAGGGTTTAGGGTTTAGGGTTTAGGGTTTAGGGTTTAGGGTTTAGGGTTTAGGGTTTAGGGTTTAGGGTTTAGGGTTTAGGGTTTAGGGTTTAGGGTTTAGGGTTTAGGGTTTAGGGTTTAGGGTTTAGGGTTTAGGGTTTAGGGTTTAGGGTTTAGGGTTTAGGGTTTAGGGTTTAGGGTTTAGGGTTTAGGGTTTAGGGTTTAGGGTTTAGGGTTTAGGGTTTAGGGTTTAGGGTTTAGGGTTTAGGGTTTAGGGTTTAGGGTTTAGGGTTTAGGGTTTAGGGTTTAGGGTTTAGGGTTTAGGGTTTAGGGTTTAGGGTTTAGGGTTTAGGGTTTAGGGTTTAGGGTTTAGGGTTTAGGGTTTAGGGTTTAGGGTTTAGGGTTTAGGGTTTAGGGTTTAGGGTTTAGGGTTTAGGGTTTAGGGTTTAGGGTTTAGGGTTTAGGGTTTAGGGTTTAGGGTTTAGGGTTTAGGGTTTAGGGTTTAGGGTTTAGGGTTTAGGGTTTAGGGTTTAGGGTTTAGGGTTTAGGGTTTAGGGTTTAGGGTTTAGGGTTTAGGGTTTAGGGTTTAGGGTTTAGGGTTTAGGGTTTAGGGTTTAGGGTTTAGGGTTTAGGGTTTAGGGTTTAGGGTTTAGGGTTTAGGGTTTAGGGTTTAGGGTTTAGGGTTTAGGGTTTAGGGTTTAGGGTTTAGGGTTTAGGGTTTAGGGTTTAGGGTTTAGGGTTTAGGGTTTAGGGTTTAGGGTTTAGGGTTTAGGGTTTAGGGTTTAGGGTTTAGGGTTTAGGGTTTAGGGTTTAGGGTTTTTAGGGTTTAGGGTTTAGGGTTTAGGGTTTAGGGTTTAGGGTTTAGGGTTTAGGGTTTAGGGTTTAGGGTTTAGGGTTTAGGGTTTAGGGTTTAGGGTTTAGGGTTTAGGGTTTAGGGTTTAGGGTTTAGGGTTTAGGGTTTAGGGTTTAGGGTTTAGGGTTTAGGGTTTAGGGTTTAGGGTTTAGGGTTTAGGGTTTAGGGTTTAGGGTTTAGGGTTTAGGGTTTAGGGTTTAGG